>CAUYQV010099380.1:0-12270 GCA_963574575.1 Galagoides demidoff | reverse complement strand
TGGAAAAACAGCAGCTCAGAAATGCTCCTGTAGTCATTTCAATAAGTCTTCTGATATATAGGGGTTGATTTTTTTTGTATTTCCACACATACCACATTCAAGGAGTCTAAGTGGCTTACCTAAGGTCACATAGTAGATTATAGTTTGAGTTAAGGTTAAGGGCCAGAAATCAAGATTATCCTTTTCTGATTTCTTGTTATCACAAGGTCATAATATGTCTCATATCCCACTCCACTGTGAGTTAAGGCTGTCATCTGAAACATATATTTATTTATTCACCAAATGCAGATTGTTGTGCCAGTCAAGAGCCAGAGGATAAAAAGCTGGACTGAAGCAGAACCCACCACTGTAATCCCTGGCGCCATGTGATCTGTAGTTAGGCAAATGTACATGGCAGCAAGGCTAGACAAAGCCCCATCTCCTCTAGGATCCTCCACTCTGAAAACAAACAGATCTGTGCATTGATAGACTCCTTGGCAGTATTGCTCTCCTAATAGGCTCCAGATTTCATTGTCTGACTATTGTAATTACAGCTTCTTAGCACTCTCTGGACTGACAGGGAAGGAGACATTGCAATACTCTTCTCACAGCGAAGGCTCTAGTTTCACCACTGAGGAACATGGGACTTTATTAGCCATTAGGCTTCTTCTGGAAAGGTCTCCTGGAAATCTATATCTTGTTTCTGAGCTTGTACTATATATTTAATCTAGGAGAATCAACCCTGCTTCATCCCCACTCTCCATACATATCTGCCTCTTGTTCTAAAATTCTTCCCAGAGTGAGATACTCAAGTAGAAGAATGATTCATTCAGGACATAACAAATATGGTTCTATAATAAAGAAACTCATTGAAAACAATGAACGAAATCCTGTATGCTTGATGAAGCAGCATACATCAAGCCAAACCCATCAACCTCAGGAGGACATAAAATCTATTGACCAGACAATAACAAGTAAGAAACAATTTTACACTGTCAATTATTTTATTTATTAGTTAATGCTCATTAACTGGGAACTGGGCTAGATTAGGGAAACGCTCTTCTCTTTACTGCCCAGGCATTTACTACCTATATTTTTCATTTTTCTAAAAATCATCTATCTGAAGAGTCAAGAATTCAGACTATGAGTCTCAGAAGATGACCACTATACTCAGACTTATTTAACAACCAGTTCCACTTGGTCCACTGCACCCCAATTTAGGTTAAGCCACCCTGATATGTTCAATGCTCACCATTCTCATGACTAGATCATTTCCTCTTTTACCTAGTACTACAAAGTTTGATGAAGTGAAGAAATATGTTTATTTTTGCTCCCTAATGTGTATATATACATTTAGAACTTAGTACAGTGCCTGGCACACATTAAAATGTTATATGTAGGCACACACTTATACACTTACATATAAACACATATATATAAAGTAAAGGTATACATGTATGATATATAGTTCTTTCCCTCCAGTCTTTATAGCCTTATAGTATGATACAGAAAAATGTAGATTCTCCAAGAGGTAAAAGACAAAATGTGTAAGTTCATACAGTCTAAAACAAGTGTATATTTCACATGGAACAAAAGAAGAACTAATTTGACCACGGTACACAAGAGGATCAGCAAAAGTGTCATAAAGAAGCTGATCTTTGAATCTAGAGAGAGAGGTGTCCTTTAGAAAGATAAAGGGCAGAGGGAGATTCTTCCAGACAGAAGGAGAATCATGAAAACAGACATCAAAATATGAGAGCACTAATATATCAAGGGAAATGCAGGCAGGTTAGCAGGAGCCATTAAAATTCATTAGGCAGCAGAGACACAAGAACTGTGTGGATAAAAGGACAGAGCTACTAATTATCACAAGAGTTATCAGAGAAAGTTTATTTTGGACATAATCCTGGAGATGAGTCTTAAAGGAAAAATCTCCTGAAGAAAAATGAGTAAAGGCATTTTAGAGGACAAGAATAGCATATGTAAAGAAATGAGAGAGATGAAAAAGTATGATGAAATTTGTATAAGCTGATCAGGGAGTGGTGAAGAGAATTTTGTATAACTAAGGGTAGGTTCTAATTGCAGCCTGGGTGTGAATGAAAACTGAGCCTAGACTTGCAGACAGGGACAGATTGTGAAGGACACGACGTGATGCTAATTAGTCTGGGCTTTACCCCATAGGCACTGAAATTGATCAGATAATTATAAGCTTAATGTGATGCACTATTTATAGGTTCTGAAGAACTTTATAGGAGGCAGGGGCTACCGAAATATGGAGAAGAAAGAAAGAAAAATAAAATTAAGGAGAGAGTAAGGATGGAGGAGGTTGTACTCAATCCAAAGAGATAATCTGAGAAGGAAGTTGAAGCAGAAAGGAAATGCTCGGAGGAGAAAACAGAAGAATCTAGAGAATACGCAAGAAACACATAGGAGGTATGGAGCAGTCAGTAAGGAGCACAGAGACACACGGGCAACAGGGAAAGGAGGAGAGCAGGCTACGCTTTCTGGAGGTGGACAGGTTTGAGATTCCCCCATAATGCCATATTTGATTGTGGAAACATAATTTATCCAGCACATATTTTCTGTTACTTACTATTTTCAACTTTAATATCTTATCCTGATATAAAATCAAAAATACCACTTTAGATGAATATTAGCTTTTTATTTTGTTTCTGCAATTAATTTTTCTCTTTCCATTTCTTTAATAACAGTTGTCACAACTAAAGCTCCCCATCAAAGCCCCCGCAACTAGTGATTAAGATGGTGACATCCTTATCCAGGGATCTATTCTCAACACTGTAAAGAAGTGTCTTTTGTGTGGCAACTGATCAATAAATTTGTAATAAATTATTGGACATGAGAAAGTGAGCAGTTGATGACCCTGGTTCTAAATCCACGTTTTGTTTGCAAAACCCCACAGGGATGTCTACTTTGAACTCATGTTCTTCCTGAAATTGCTGATGCATAATAAGTAAATAGAGCATGATCCCAAGACAAGTCAATGTCCAAGTAGGATAAAAACTCAAGAGTAGCCATCCCTTCCATTGAAATGCTAGGTGTTGATGATGAAAGTTCCAGAGAAGAGATCAGAGAAAGACAAAATTGAGGTCCAGTCCTTAACCTCAAGTCACCAAACAGAAGGGAACTCTATGGTTCCACATTTGCCCAAGTGGGTTGGCCACAGTCCAGAGAACACCTAAACATGGCCTGGAAGTAAAAGAACGAAGTGTATATTTGAGCGCATTTTGATAGTAAAAGAGCTCCCAGAAAGTGCTATATGTCAAACCCCAAATCCAAATTCATTTTATACATGCATGTAGAGAACCTCTGAATAGTTATTAAATAAAATCATTAGGCAGTCAGAAAATGAACTTCTTCAATAGATACCATATCCACCCTCATTCAAAAAAGGAGCTGTTTCCTCTTACTAAAGGATCACACCACGCCTTTTAGAAGTTGCTGGGAATATCAACTAAAATAAGTTCACATTAACAATTGAAAAGAGGAAAAAAATACACTTGAACAGGGAACGTGTCACTGATTTTTGATGGCAAGGTTATTTGATCCCAAGAACACTCAATTTAATAAGCAATAATGTGATTAATCAGAAGTTCTGTATTTTTATCTTCAGGGCACGTTCAAGTGCACCATAATGCCAAATTATTATTTTTCTGGGATATGTTGCGTGGATTAAATATGTAGGACTCTATGGTCTTTAGGAAGATTAACTGAGATTTCTGAACTAACTCCTGTTATAAAATTACAAGTCTTTTTGTAGAATTTTATTCTCAAACTATTTAAAAGTAAATAACATGTAGAAGTTTCCAAGTTTCCCAAAACAACTAGTCATACGTGTTTACCTCATCCATAAACAACTGTCCTTAGTTATTTATATATCTCAGTCATGTTTTTAAGAGTAAAAATTTACTAAGTTCATTCAGGTCATATGAAAGAGATGGGCATGATCTATGCCTCCTTTTAGTCTTTGCTAGAATAACCACCTTCCCACTACTACGTCTGTGACTTCCCCTGTGTCCTTGGGTTAAGCACCTACACCATCCATCCCGTTACATCTTCCCATACATCACTCTTAAGCTTTTCCCTAACTCCACCTGACTACTATAATTGATAATTTATAACCTTGTCTTGCCCTTCTAGTTTAATATGTGATGGACTGCTGATATTAATTAATTTCCATCCACAAGACTTTATTTATCTCTTCATTGATTGATTGACTGGTGGAATCCACAGAAGTGAGAGGATGCCTATATGTTAGTCACCAAGATGGCAAGAAGATAAATGGGATACTGTACCTCTCCCTAAGTTTCTTCCCATGGAATGGAGACCTTCCTGTAAACATAATTATGCTACTGCATTATCACCAATAAAATTAATTTCAAAGGCGACTACAGGTTGTAAATTTCAAGAGATGATTTCTTCCTCTAGTAGAGAACAGCAGAACGTTTTCATCTGACATGAGGCATTTGAGCTAAACCTTGGAGACCACCATAAGAATTATCCAGGGCCAGAAGCAATTATCCAGAGTGTTCTAGGTAGCTGGAAGACTCAAGCAAGGCTGAAATTTTGTCATCTCATCTGAGGAATTCTAAATTGTCTTCTCTCACTAAAGGGATAGAGAGTGGGGGATGAAGTGCTATCACCGGTGACCTTGGAAAGATTTTTTCAAAGTAAGTCCATCAAATGCATGACGTAAAATATGTATCTCATCCCCTAAGTCCTCTCCCACCCTCATTAACAACACACTTTGTTTCTTATGAAGTTGTTTAGGGAAGAAAACACGTTGATAATCAGAATTTATTGAGGCCCAAATTCTACATCATGTGTTTTAATTGTAAAGTTGAAATCTTCAAATTCTCTATGAGATAGATAATGTTAACACCACATTTGTATTAAAAAAAGTGATGTTCAGAGGGTAAAGTGTTAATAATTTACTCACAATACATAGATAGCGAGAGGCTAAACCAAGATTTGAAGCTGTTTTATCTGTGCATCAAAAGCTTACTGATTTGACTAGACAAGTATTCCTGTGTTTGTAAAAAAGTACAAACTGAATAGGATGCTTGTCAATACATGTTTACTTTAAGCTGTAATTCTCAGTCAATTGGCCAACATTTTTAGAGGATACTAAAATTCATACCAAACTATACATGTATCTGGGGTTGTGATAAATAATATTTTACCTCTTGGATAACATTTATTCTTTATGCCAATCCTGTTTAAATATTATTTATTTAATTATTTATTGATTTAAATAAATTTAAATTTAAGTATTATCCCATTTTATCATTAGGGAAAATAAAGCTCAATGGATTTAAATACGACTAGATAATCCTGGAACTTAGATTTAAAACCATTTTCTTGCATGGATAAAGTTCTTACTCTTTACAGAACTCACCACCATCTTCTCCCAAGCATTTATAGAATAGATGACCATCCCTCATAGTTTATTAGAAACTGTTACTAGAGAAAGTATTCATTTTTCAAAGATTAAACTTATAATCTATGTTTGAGAAAGCAATGGAACAATATGATTATTATACTTTGTTAGTGAATTTTAGTCAAAGGCCTGGCTTGCAGCAGAGTGTAAGACTTTATGAAGGAAGTATACCTGATGGCTTTTCTTTCTATACAAAAAGTGTCACAGGACATATTGCCAAAATTATTGCCAGCATTTATTATCTTCTGTCTGTTTTCACAATATTTTGCTTCTATATACTATGTCATTTAATCTTCAAATTCAAGTGTTTGTTCTATCATATCTTTCTAGCCTCCTTTTACAGATAAAAAAAAACTGAAGTGGAGAGGTCTAAGTGGCTTCTCTTAGATAACTCAGCCACTAATAGGCCTGAAAATTTATTTTGAAGCAGGTCTTGGAGATCTCAATGTGGCATCTCAAAATACAAGGCATTTAGCTATCCCAACCTTCTGTTTCTCAATGGTTGTTATATACACCTGTATGAGATTCCCAAGAGGAATCTCTCCATCTCTCTATTAATACTCCAAGATGTATTACATGTCATTTCCTGGACATGTGACCTCAAAGGGGTGTAACCTGACTCAACTAGATCACTGTCTTCAGAATCCTTAAAATTTATGGTAAATTTAAGAAAAAAAATCAGATCATAGTGGCATGATGAGACAGAATGCTGAAAATTCTGCATATAGGATTTTTATGTAGCTCAAAAGCATAAATTGGACTATATTTTGTTGGCATGAATAAGTGATAATTGTAAACGTTAAGAACAATGATAGACAGTAGGTGTCAAAATACGTTGTTAGAATAAAGCTATGACTATCAGACAGGAAGGAGTTATAATCCTGATGGTCATGTATGGGTTTCAGTTATTAGGAATACTATGATTTAAATATTCCCTCCAAAACTTACATGGAAATTTAATTTCTATTATAGTGAATGAAGAAATGGGGCATTAGGTTGTAAGGGCTCTGCCCTCAAGAATGGGGGATTACCACTGTCCCAGGAGTGGATTGGTTACTGAGGCACTGGGCCCCTGGTAAAAGGATAATTTTGGCCCCATTTTCTTTCTGCTCATTTTTGCACTTGCACTCTGCCTTCTTCCGTGTGGTGACCCTCACCAGAGGTCAGTGCCAGGACTTCTCAGCCCCCAGAATTGGGAGCTAAATAAACTTTCATCATTTATAAATTACCCATCTGTGTTATAGAAGTAAAGAGGTTAGATAGTAATATGCAAATGTTTCTTTACCTGGCTATTTTGTGAATGTTCACTTTAAAGTTAAACAAGATGAAAATTTTTATTTTTTTGCTCTTTTCTGTACATTTTTTATAGTTCACATACAAAAATGTGTGCCTATAGCTGTAAAATTTAGGACTAAAAGAATCAGAAATGTAATAGAATCCTGGGTAAATTTGACCATTGCCTCTAATATTTGAGCACCTGGAAGCATTGTATACACAAGTATTGATGAATATCGTCTTCCTACGTCTTCTTTGAAGTTTTACACACCAAAAACGATACTCTCTTTTTGTCATCTAATCCACCATTTGTGCCTTAGCCAGTCCTTCAAATCACTTTCAGGGTGCAAGACATGAGAGTAAAACAAAGCATAATTTCTGGAATTCACAAGTCACAGGCACTTTGTGGCAATCTTTTTGATCATTTGGTACCTACAGAGATTAAATCCCAGAGACTTTAATTTTCACCAAAAAGTGCAGTAATTATGGAATCAGTCAAAACTGAGTTACAATCATGTCCCACTACCACTTTACAAAAGTAATTTAAATTTAAGGAACTTCCATTTTTTTTCACCTATAATGGAAATACTGAGACCTATTCTATTGTCTTTGTTAGAATTAAATGTGGCAACAAACACAAAAGAGTTTGGTGTCAAGGTCAAGTAATGCAGTTTATGTGTCCGTTTTTTACCTACACATAGGTTCAGGCCATATAAATGTACCACCCAATCTTTGGCTGTTACCCCAAGACCCCAGCTGTACATCTGACAAACCCTGGTGCCCAGGTCAGCAATCCAGTATGCCAATAGTACTCATCTATTTTCTGGGTAATTGTTCTTTCTTTGCCTGAGTTCTATGATTTATTCTCTATTGCTGTTGCAAGGCTATGCTCCCTAGTTCTGACTGGATATCTCGCTCCAATAATGGCCAATGCCAGCACCTGGGCTTGCTAGAAGATTTGGCTCCTGCCTCTGGATCCATTGAGATCTGATGACCCATCTGCTGTGCTTTGTAAAAATTCCGGGTTGGCTCTATGTGTCATACTATAACCCCCAACAGCAAATTGCCCGGAAGAAGCTAACACATGTCTTTGTGTAGGTTCCCCTAGGGATGACACGGATTTAAGACTTTCAGGGCAAGTAGATTGTTTGTAGGATGACACTTGAAAACACTAGGAGAGAGAAAGAGAGGAAGAAATCCAAGGAAGGGGCAACAAGCCAGGGGCAGCTGAAGTGCAAGTCTGCTGGGGCACTCTAGGGAGCAGTATAACTCACAATTCACAATTACCCAAGAACTTGTATCCGTCAACCCCATGTTCATCTCTGTTTGAGGACTCACTTTTCCCAGGGACTTTTACTCTGGTGTTTCCAGCTTCCATGGCTACAAACAAGCCACAGCTGTTTTCAATTAGCTCCCTTCAGGAGGTAGCAGCAAATGCTGAGGGAATATGGTCTAAACACGAATAACACCAAGTCCATCACTCAACCATCATCAACATTATTGCACAATATCATCCCAAAATTTAAGTATCTATAACATATGAATTTCCCCAATGTTTCTTTTTCCAGAAAAAAAAAAAAAAAGCTGATTCAATTCTCATAATTGACTTACCTGATCCCCTCTTGTCTCTTGAACCATGCCCTGTAAACAAGCTCACACAAGAATATTGATTACTGAAACATTAAAAAGCATTTTAAGTTCAGTATCAGAGGAACTGCTCAATGTAAATAACTTGATGTTGTGAATTGTCTCTATGTATAGTAAATGTGAAAGTAGGAGGGAAATGGACTCCGTGAATCCCCAAAATATTTGTTTTTATTCTTCCTTTGTCTTCCCTGCAGCACTTAGGAAAGAGATTTCCACTTAGTGGCTTTCTCAAGCCATAGCCAGTTTTGCACCTTTATCAGGTTCCAAACCTTTCATATACTCGTAAGGGTTAACAATAAAGAAGTGTTTCTTTCTTCATTTTAATGAAGACAGAAATTGAAATGATTTGTTCATGGCAAATGAATGGTAAAACCAGTACTCGAAAACCGGCTTTCTAACTCTTAGATATCTATTCTTTTTCCACATTGCCTCCAGAGATGGTGTCCATCCTCACTTTGCCCTGAAGAAACTGAAAAGGTAACTATCCAATGCTGACTGCTGCTGCCCTGCGCGCAGGCGCTAGGAAGGGCTCTGCTCCAGCTGTGTCCAGCCCCCTTCCTAAGGATTCAGCCAGCCCTTCTGACAGGTTTCCTCTGTGAGCACCATGGAGGCTCCTGTCTTTGCCTGGACATGCACAACTGACAAAGAACAGATCCTACCATGCCTCACACACCTTCTCTCCAGGGAGTAATAAAGGCAGACCTGTCTGGCCACGTCAGGAGACTTGCAGGACCTTGGGATCCCCCTGTAGTGAATGACATTTCAGAGAACACACTGCTTGGGGCTAAAAACTTCATCTTTCCTCTGCACCCTCCCAGTTATCACGCTCCTTTGGGAGCTCTTCAGGGCCTGTCCCAGAAGGTGGGGTTTTGAGTAAGACTTTCCTCTGATGATTGACCAGGGCCTCTAGCGTGTGCATCCGTGGAAGGTGTCATCCTCCAGCAATGTGGGGCTGGGAGCTTGGAGATGTCAGCCCTGGGTGACACTTGCTGGCCCATGTGCTCTGAAGCTCTTCAGACCCCTGTTGATGTTTAATGTAGATTTCACAGCTTCTTCCACAGGTTTTGACAACATAGGGACTAGACAATGCAGAAATAATTGAATTTACTCTTCCATTCAAAATTACTAGTTTTGGCAGGGTAATCGTGATGAAAGGTCTTCTTTCAGGCCTCACCTCCTTCCTGGTCTTCAGATTCTCAGTAGTTTTTCTTTGCTTCTTATCCTCTACCCTACAATCCCCTGTACTCCTATGCCCAGAATTATGGGCAACACAGTATAGCAAATTCCACTTCTATCCTATCTTTTTGTCATGCCTTCTCCACCCACATTTCACCTCCATATATCTACACATCATCCTGTGACCATTTTTGCTTCTAGTCCCATGGCGTATGAAATCCAGCAATCTGCCCCCGACGTTGGCTACCACAGAAATCTTGCCATCTCCACGTTCATACTCCTGCATCATTGTCCAAAAGGCATGGCTCTCACTTTAGACTTTCTTTTGCAATCATCTCAATATTTGATGTTATCAGATTATCAGGTGAGCACCTCATTGACCTGGGCACAGTTTGGCTCATCCTTCCAATGCATCTCAAAGGTCAGCTTCTCTAAGACTTCTCGGATCTCCTAGAAGAAAGCAGTCACTCCTCTATCTGATGTCCAACATGATTTTATCCCTGTCTCCCATGCGCTGCTCCCCTTTAGAAGACTTTATCATAGTTAATAATTGCTTTTATTTTTTATATTAGGATGTATATAATTCCTTCTGAGTTGGGAGCAAATAAGAGTTTCATGAAATGTTGCCCTGACTAGGATGTTAGAGATCATCCCTTTGTGTCCTGGATACGTGGAAGGCAAGAAAATTGAGCTCTGTAGAGAGCAAAAAGAGAATAAAAACTCAACTATTCCCTCCCCATCTCTCAGCAGCTTCCTCTCCAGATCTTTGCACAAAAGAGAAATCCCTGCTGCACACATCATTATTGTAAAAGAATCTGGAGTGATTCACTAATTCCTATAAGAAGATAAGAAGACACTCTGGGCTGTGCTGACTGGCCCTTTCCTGGTCAACACACACAACACCACCCAGACCAGTTTCATTGGCCTATCTATGGCAACTTTTTTTTTAGTCTAAAGGTCATCAAATCACCACTGGAGCACCTAACTGAGCGAGGCACCGTATCTTGTGTCTTACGTTTATTATCTCGGTTCCTCTTCAAGACAGCTTCACAATGGGAAGGATTATTCCCAGTTTATATCTGAATAATCTGAAGCTTAGAAACATTAGATAAATTTGCAAAGACTGACTTCCCTATTTCATGAATCTCATCAATGTTTCATGTACTCTCTTCATGAAAGCTGCATTATTTTTATGGAACGAGGTATATAGGAGAGGGTCAATAAATATGGCAAGTGAATTCTCAATGTCTTTGGAACAGTAAATCAATTCAGAGACTTTGTGTAGTTTAGAGGCACAGCAAGATTTGGGTAAGGGTAGCCTCCATTTTCCCCTCAAGTCTGGCAAGGGCAACATGCAAATCTTAGAGAAACTCATCCCCATAAACTAGAGAGGATAGTGATGGTATTCTATCTATAAATGCAAATGTGGCTGTTCTGGAGATGCTGAATCAGATCAGCAGTTAATGAAATGAAAGACATTAGGAAATATTGAAATGATGAGCATTACTTTGCTCTGAATGTCATTATTGTGATCAATGTTCAGTTATTTGTGCTTCTCTATGTCCTTCTTGGACTGCTCGGGAGTAATTTTCATTAACTGTGCAATTGCTACGTCTCTTGTTAAGGTAGACAGCAGACTGCCTGCTGCAAAGGCTGTGATCTATTTGCTCTCTTTATTCTCCTAAATCTTGCCAGATTGGGGAGGCTGTGCCATCCCTGTTTGAACTCCAATAAATACTTCACCAAGGGAGAGAAGCTACTGTTCTGGGGGAAAGCTCACTAGACTTCGAGCCAAAACACAAAGGAGACTATCGACAGAAGCTGAGAGCTGCTCACCTCTTGGTGCCTCAGCTTGCTTTCCTTAAAATGGGTATTATCATGCTGATTTTCCAGGACATTTTGAAGGAAGTGCTATGAACCTCTTCTAAGGCAGTGTTACCTAAAAGAACAAATATAAGGCAAGCCACAAATGGAATTTTACATTTTCTAGTAGCTGTATTAAAAAAAATAGCTAAACTGATTTGATAATATATTTTCTTTATTCCAATGAATAAATATTATTATTTTTAGTGCAGAATCATTACAAATGTCATCCCTCGTCTCTGAGATCTTTACAGAAGTGCCTGTTAATTGGAGTGGTCTGAATCTGGCACTTGCTATGATCTTAGTGGCCCTGTCACACAAAGATTTGAGATGGAATTTTCAAGTCAAGGCAAAAAGCTGATGCCCTTCAGCCTCTGCGGTTGCCAGTGCTGGGTAACTTTCAGGTTGTCTCCTGCCGTGATTATGTTGCTCTCTTTTCCATCTGAGGACCTCCCTGTGACTGTGGTAATATTTTTTCTAGTTATGATTTCACTTAAAAGTAAAAATAAACTAAACAAGTGCACAAGAGCAAAGCATCCAGGAAGAACTGGACTTTGTGAAGACCTCCCGAGCAGAATAGCAGCATGCGGGGAGAGAAGAGGGACCCAGGTGGTATATGGCCCTGCAACCCTTACGCCGTGAGCAAAAGTCCTCCACGGACATTCCTGCCACCCAGAAATAGCCCAACCACACAGGCAAGAGGACCTCTGCCACATTTATTTATTTATTTATTTTTATTTTTTTTTTTTTTTGAGATGGAGCCTCAAGCTATCCCCCTGGGTAGAGTGCCATGGCATCACAGCTCATAGCAACCTCCAACTCCTGGGCTCAAGCGAGTCTCCTGCCTCTGCCTCCCAAGTAGCTGGGACCAC
>CAUYQV010099379.1:0-12104 GCA_963574575.1 Galagoides demidoff | reverse complement strand
TTTTTTTTTTTTTTTAGAGATGGAATCTCACTCTTACTCAGGCTGGTCTGGAACTCCTGAACTCAAGCAGTCCACTCACCTCAGCATCCCTGTGTGCCAGGATTACAGGCATGAGCCTCCGCACCCGGCCAGGTAGAGAGGTATTTAGCCTCTCCTCAAGGGAGATAGAAATATCACAAATTCTCTACTCAGGAGAGGCCTGGAGATAACCAGGTGTTGGCATCAAGGCACAGAAGGAGCCCCAATTTAGAAGTTAAGCAGATCTACATTCAGAAACTACTGTAGACTGAGTGATCCCAAAGGCTTCTCAAAGGAGGGGCTATTGAAGCCAGGTGTGAAGAATAAGGTCAAAAGTACTCAAGCTGGCTGGCACAGACGAGGTGAAAGTGTGTTGGAGAAAGAGAAAGGTGTTTGTGGCTGGGTCATAGTTATTGAGGGGCCTTATAAACCGTGAAAAAGACTCGATTTTTTTTTTGGTAGAGGGAGAGGGGGAGAGACAGGGTCTCTCTCTATTGCCCATGCTGGAGTTCAGTGGTGTGATCATAGTTCACTGCAGCCTTGAACTTCTATGTTTAAACTGTCCTTCTGCCTCAGCCTCCTGAGTAGCTAGGACTATAAGCATATGGCAACAAGCCCAGGTATTTTTTTATTTTTTGTAGAGATGGGACTTTGCTGTTTTGCTGAGGCTATTGATTATTTTTAAGTGCAGAGGAAAGCCAGGGAATGACACCTAATTTACAGTGTCTCATCTATGAAGAGAATGGATTGGAGAATGAATCAAGAATGGAAGCAAGGAAAACTAGTCAGAATGCTAGGCGAGAGATAATGGATTATCATTAATAATTATACCTAGCACACCTCTTCCTTAAATGTCCAGGCACTATTCTAAGCCCATTATACAAACCAGCTTCTTAAAGTGTGCTTTTCAGTTAGCACCCTCTTTTATTCTCAGAAGTATCACAGTTGGCTCGGCGCCTGTGGCTCAATCGGCTAAGGCGCCAGCCACAAACACCTAAGGTGGTGGGTTCGAATCCCCAGCCAGGGCCCGCCAAACAACAATGATGGCTGCAACCAAAAAAAATGGCCGGGCGTTGTGGCGGGCGCCTGTGGTCCCAGCTACTTGGGAGGCGGAGGCAGGAGACTCGCTAGAGCCCAGGAGTTGGAGGTTGCTATGAGCTGTGATGCCATGGCACTCTACCGAGGGGGATAGCTTGAGGCTCCGTCTCAAAAAAAAAAAAAAGAGAAGGATATGGACTAGGGGGGTTGGAGGGCAATGAGAATGGGTAGCTGATGGGAAGTTACAGATGGAAGAGAGGTATCCTTCACTGAGAAATATCCCAGGTGTTTTGATTGAAAGAATGGAGGGATTATAGGAGGGGGATTGGAGAGGAGCAGTAGGGGCTGCAGGATATCAGGAAAAGCTGTTGTTATTCGCACTGGGAGAATCTGAGAGGGTTCACAGGATGAACCTGGGAAAGGAATGTTTTAGGGTATGAGAGATGCCTGGATATAAGGGATCTCTGACCATTTGCCTAATGTGTGACAGTAATTATTGAGATCACTGAGAATTGAGAGATTGAAGGTGCCATGTTGAGGCTACTGCAAGCCACTGTCAAGCTTGTATGTAGGCCAAGCAGTATTACAGAAAAAAGTAAGACATTTTGGTTTGAGGTCATGTTAGAGCAGTGGTTCTCAACCTTCCTAATGCCGCGATGTATTTTCATTGTTACAAAGGGGTCACAACCCACAGGTTGAGAACCACCGTATTAGAGCTTTAGAGGCTTGCAAGTAGTCAAAAGGCAGTTTAGAGGTGAAGCGGGAATCTGTGATTCTGGAGGTAAAAGGCAGCTTAGAGGTGAGCAAGGGGAACTCTGTGACTGAGCGGTGCCCATATCGACAACTGGAGTTAGGAAAAGAAATGAGATTAAAAGGAGAATGTAGGAGGAAAAAGAAAGTCAGACTGGCCAGGGAAAAATGGTGATCGAGGCCTCCGGGAGAGCACTGGATGAGTTGAGCTTGACTCTAGCCCACAGTAGGGCAATGGATGGTTGATGAGCCTGGCTCCTCGAGGCTGGCATTGGGAGATTACCCAGACTCTCCATGTATGACTTTGGTCAAAAGAGGGCCTGGCCTCTGCACATGACCTTGCCCAGCCGGAGGGGTCTAGGCCCACAGTAGGGGACCAGAGAGGTGAGGCAGGGGAACCAGCCGGAGCCCAGGCCTACAAGAGGGCATCCCCAAACACAAGACACTGGATAAGCAAGCAAGCCTGGCTTGCTGGGGTGGCCGGGGCTGGGATCAGGGAAGCGAGGCCTCCACATGTGAAACCAGCCAGGGAAAAAAAAAAAATGAAAGAAGGAAGTAAGAGGATGGGAAGAGAATTTTAAAAAAAGTTTAGAAAAGGAATTTTAAATGAATGTTCATCTTACCTTTCTCCCACTAGAAGAAGGGGCCATTTAGCTGGATCTGATGGGGTGTACTTCAGCCCCCCAAGGGGCTTCTCCCCATTCCAGGTTCAGCATCAAATGAAAAGTCACTGAGCCAAAGATGAAAGATTATTTCAGCTCGGTTCCCATACCTCCATGGTTAGGGTGCCAGCCAGATGCACTGGGGCTGGCAGGTTCCAACCTGGCCTAGGCCTGCTAATCAAAAATGAGAAAACAACAAAAACAGCCAGGCGTGTGGCAGGTGTCTGTAGTCCCAGCTACTTGGGAGGCTGAAGCAAGAGAATCTCTTGAGCCCAGGAGTTTGAGGTTGCTGTGAGTTGTGACCCTATGGCACTCTACCCAGGGCAACGTAGTAAGACTCTGTCTCAAAAAAAGAAGGGTGGCGCCCTGGCTCAAAGGAGTAGGGCATTGGCCCCATATACCGAAGGTGGTGGGTTCAAACCCGGCCCTGGCCAAAAACTCCCCAAAAAAAGAAAGATTATCCTGAAATACAAGATGAAAAAAAAAAATGGAGGCCTGGTTTGTGCAATTAAAATGGCTTTATTCCACCTGGGTGCAGGTGGGGAGGATCTCCAACCAGGCCAGGAAGACATGCGCACATGGGTAGTGGCCAATGAGGGTTTTAAAGGTCAGGAAATTGGGGGTCAGGAAATTCTCTTTCCTGGTTTGGACATCTGTTGTAAGGGTGAGGACTGGCCCATTTACCTTTCCCAGGGCCATCCAGTAGAGTAGGGTGGGGGGTTGACCCATTCACCTTAGGTGGGACAGCTGGTGGGAGAGGGGAGGGGGGTGATTCTTTTAGGTGGGTCCACCCTATTTGGCGGGGTTTGATCTTATCAGTTGTGGGGTCCACTGCAGGAATCCTAGGAAAGCCAGACACCAATGTTCTTCATCTATGGGGAGGATTTCTCCAATACCCGCCCACAGTAGATGATTTCCCCAAAAGACTTCTTTATCTTCTTTAGTTGAGATACAAAGTACCAAGAGCAGGGCTTGGCAACAGCATGGTTGAGTGCAAAGATCCCCACGTGGTGGAGCAGCTGTAAGTGGCACTTAGGGGTAGGCAGGCAGTGCCCCCCACCTTGTAGTCTTGCTGTGTAGCAGAGGCCTTCCTGGCGCTCTCTCTGTGTTCACCACCACCCACAAAAGGAAGAGTTGTGAAAGTTTCCCGTATATTTTGGATACAAGTTTTTATCAGATATATGATTTGCAAATGTTTTCCCCCAGTCTATTGCTTATCTCCTCATTTCCTTAACGGAATGCTTTGAAATGCAAATGTTCTCATTTTTATGAAGTACAGTTTATCCATTTTTTTCGGTAATAGATTTATGCTCTTGGTATTTGATCTAAGAAATCTTTGACTAACCCAAGGTCAGGAATATTTTTCTCCATGGTTTCTAAAAGTTTTATGGATTTTTACCTCACATTGAGATGATTTGCTTTAGCTCAGGGGAACTTTTTCAGCACAGTGTGAGACTACCACACTCTGCCACACCTCTTTTCTTTCCAAAGTATGTGGTGACAAAAATCAGGTGACTTTTCCCTAAAAAGCTCCACAGAACAGTAAACGGTAGCTTTTAAGTTGCATGGAAGGTCTGTCACCAGTAGGATTACAAGAGATTGAGGAGACGTTAAGAGCACATGTTTCTCAGTCAAAAGACCTATCTCTAGGGGAATCACAGAGGAAAAGGGACAAGTGGAAGCCTGACCCAAAACCCTAACAACCTGCATTGACCTGTCACCAGGTGAAAAGTAGGCAATGTCTGAAGAAATTGCAGGATAAGGACCAAAAGTGTCTTATCAGAAAGGGCAAAGGTAGCTCAAGTTCCCGGCTGCGTGTTAGGCTGTGCGTCTGCCCCGGTGCTGCCGTCCCTCTGGCATCTGGCCGATGTTCGTCGTGAACACCAACGTTCCCCGAGCCTCGGTGCCGGATGGGTTCCTCTCTGAGCTCACTGAGCAGCTGGCGCAGGCCGTGGGCAAGCCGCCCCAGGGGCTACATCAACTACTTCAGCATGAATGCGGACACCGTGGGCTGGAACAACGCCACCTTCGCCTGAGGCCCGCACCGCCTCCTGCACTGGCCAGGACCCAGGTCCTGCGGTCCCCAGCGTTCGGTGCTTGGTCGCCCCAGCCCCCACTCCCAGTCGGGAGAAATAAACGGTTTAGAGACCCCCCCCCAAAAAAAAAAGAAGAAGAAGAAGAAAAGAAAGGGCAAGGATAGATTAGCCTAAGGAAAGGTTGTTGACACATTATGGTTCACTATAGTTCCTATCCATCTGTCAGTTTTGAGCCATTTTCCACTTATTTCCTAGCTGAAGGTTTTGTTCTGGGCTCTCCTGGTCCCCTTGTCTCTCCAGTTCCTAATCCTCCAGACCCTACTTTAGTAATCCCCCATCTGCCTTTCCTCCCCTTTGGATTGACCAGCATAGGATTATTCCCTCTAGTACAGAGTTCTAACTGAGCAGGCAACACAACACTCCATCTCTTTTCTTTTTGTTTTTAGATTACCCCCAAACTGAGTAGTCGCTGCAAAGATTTGAGTAATAGTCTGTGTTTGCCATCCCAGCACCATTTCCTTAACTTGGAGTTGAGGCTGGTTCACGTCTATAACCCGAGCACTCTGGGAGGCTGAGGCAGGTGGATCATCTGAGCTCAGGAGTTTGAGAACACCCAGAGCAAGGACGAGACCCCACCTCTACTAAAATTAGAATAAAAAATAGCCAGGCATTGTGGTAGGCACCTGGAGTCCCAGCTACTCAGGAAGCTGAGGCATGAGGATCACTTGAACCCAAGAGTTTGAGTTGCTGTGAGCTATGACGCCACAGTGCTTGACCCCAGGGTGACAGACTCTGTCTCAAAATAATAATAATAATAGGCTCAGTGTCCATTGCACAGTGGTTACTGTGCCAGCCACATAACCAAGTTCAAACTCGGCCTGGACCAGCTAAACAACTGCAACCAAAAAATAGCCGGGCATTATGGCAGGTGCCTATAGTCCCAGCTACTTGGAAGGCTGAGGCAAGAGAATCTCTTAAGCCCAAGAGTTTGAGGTTGCTGTGATGCCATGGCACTCTACCGAGGGCAACATAGTAAGACTCTGTCTCAAAAAAATAAATAAAGCCACCTATCCCATTATGGGGGTCCCCGTGAAGACCTTATCTAATACTCCCTCCTAAGGCCCCACTCCCAAATAACATCAACATAAATTTGGGGATTAAGTTTCCAACACATGAAATTTGGGGGACACATTCAAACCACAGAACAGTCTTTTATCCAAGTTTTCAATCATCCCATGGTCCTGTGTCTTTATTATTTCTGCTTTTTTAGTTATTCAGGGATCCTCAAACTATGGCCCGCGGGCCACATGCAGCCTGCCTAGGACATTTATCCCGCCTGCCGGGTGTTTTTGCCACTGCTGCCTGTCCTGCTTAGCAGCCGACTCATCCCAGGTCCCGCAGTCCAGCCCTCCAATGGTCTGAGGGACAGCGAACTGGCCCCCTGTTTAAAAAAGTTTGAGGACCCCTGGTAGATGATAAAGGACCCATGGAGACGGAATCTGGTCTAAAAAATGAAGTAGACTCAGAGCTAGGCCACCAAGCACACAAACCTGTATTCTCAAACAGAGCAGATAGTTGTAGAAGGTTGTGCCCTCATCTGCCTTTACGGGGAAATCCATGAATGAAGGGAACTATCCTGTGGGTACAAGCACAGCATGGGCTGGCATGAGGAGCCTCGGCTCTCTTTCTCTCTGCATGCCTATGGTGGTGAGCAGGGTTGGAATAGTATGGAGAATAGATAAGAAACGAGTCTGGGAAATGTCTAAATAGAAATCAGCAGCTTAGCAGAGTCAGAATGTCAAGAGAGTTAGCAAGCCCCTGACAGTTACCCTCAAGCCACAGCTAACTAAACTGGGCTGTAACTTTCCCTCATTAAGTCCCTACCATAGTTTCGTTTGATCCGTGATTTAGTACTTCACTGTCCTTCACGCTGATAGCCTTGAACAAAAAAATCACTTGCTTAGTTGAAATATGAAACCATTAACCTCTCACCTTTTTTTTTTTTTTTTGGAGTTTTTTGGCTGGGGCTGGGTTTGAACCCGCCACCTCTGGTATATGAGGCCAGTGCCCTACTCCTTGAGCCACAGGCACCGCCCACCTTTCACTTTTTCACTTTGTATATGCACGCCCTCAAAAACCCCAATAAACAGCTCTTAAGAATTCAGTTCCAGGTGGCACCTATTTGCCTCAATACAAGCCGATACAGTGTTTGTGTCCGTCTCTCCGGGTCTCCAGATAGAAAAAGCGTATATAAATTTATTACGCTGTTCCTTTGTCTGCCGGACCGGGCAGTCAGGAAAATTCCCTGCTTGGGGAATTTTCAGTCTGCCATATTGAACCTCCTTCTCCAGGAGCTACCCAAGTCCATTAGAGGCAGGAAGGGTTACAGACATGCAGGGGAAGAAGAGGGAACAGGAATAGCAAAGAAGGGAGGGGAAGGTCTCGGGGAAAGAAAACTTGCCTATAATTCTTGCATTTTCTCTCTTTTTCTCTCCTGGCTATCTAAATCATTTTAACTTTCCCGTTAGAGTGATATTTATCACAGAAATACCAGCAACTCATTCATTCCAGATGAGACCCCTCTGATAAGCTCTGCAAATGTGTTAATTTGGGTCCAAATTAAAAGAACCATTATCACACCACTCTATGACTGAATTCTCAGGCATATAACTATCTCAAATGTGACAGGGGGATATCAACCTTACAACAGATTGAAGGTAACTTTCCTGACCTCCCATATTTTCCAACCATATAGTGAAATTATTAGGTTATATTACCAGTGTTTATTTAATTGTAAAATATCAAATGTAGACAGAGTGCATTGTCTAAGTAGTATTCCAAAAAAGCGGGAAAGCCAGAAGTGAGACATGTTAACTCAGGATCTGCGATTCAACTTCTGTTGCCTGTTCAATTCAGGAACTACCAGATACACCCCTATCCTCATCATCAAAATTGTTGGGGAAATACAGGGTGTCCATAAAGTTCACGTGCAAATTAAAATAGACAACTATTATAATTCAAATTATATAATTTTAACAATTAAAGTTAAAACAAAATTAAATTTTTTAAATTTTAAAAACAATTTGTACTTAAATTATATAATTGAATTATATGATCAAAACCAAAACCTATATAATTAAAGTAAAATTATAATTTTGTTAGAATTAAACACAAAATCTTCTCCCAATGCAGAAATCCTCTTCAATTTGATAGTAGAAAAAGAAAACAGTGTGTCATTGGATAAGCATTAAATCATAATGCGATGCACATCACAGTCCATCTCCTAAGAGACTGCAAGGATGAAAAGGAATCTCACCACCTAATATAGCCAAGCACACACAACCCATTACATATACATTGGCAAGATAAATGATGACTAGTCCTCAAGTAAGAGGACTGGGCAGCGCCCCTTGTCACACATAGTTTTTCCAGATCAAAAAGCAACATCTCATATCTTTATGACAGGAGATAGGTGTGCAACTTGGAGAAAGGTACTCACCAAAGTTAGGCTCCTACCTTCTCACGAAAACTGAAAGACAAGAGTGCTATCACCCTTGATGTTCACCACAGACATGGATCCCAGGTCCTTGAGAAAGACACTTCTGGATCATGAAGCTGACAAAAGGTTTATGTAGTCCTCAAAAGAATTTGTGTATATTTCAAATAGAAGAGAAAGTACAGCTGATCCTTGAACAATGTGAGTGTTAGAGGTACCTACCCTCTATGCAGTCAAAAATCTGCATGTAACTTTTTTTTTTGAGACAGAGCCTCAAGCTATCCCCCTGGGTAGAGTGCTGTGGCATCACAGCTCACAGCAACCTCCAACTTCTGGGCTAAAGCGAGTCTCCTGCCTCAATCTCCCAAGTAGCTGGGACCACAGGTGCCAGCCACAATGCACAGTTATTTTTTGGTTGCAGCCGTCATTGTTGTGGCGGGCCCAGGCTGGATTCGAACCCACCACCTTAGGTGTATGTGGCGGGCGTCTTAGCCACTTGAGCCACAGGCGCTGAGCCCATATAACTTTTTTTTTTAAGACAGAGTCTCACTTTGTTGCCCTCTATAGAGTGCTGTAGCATCATAGCTCACAGCAACCTCAAACCCTTGGGATCAAGAGAACATTTTGCCTCAGCCTCCTGAGTAGCTGGGACTACAGGCGCCCACCACAATGCCACCACACTCAACTGCATAACTTTTAACACTCCTAAAACTTAACTACTAATACTCTATTGGTGAGTGGAAGCCTTACCAATAACAAATTGTCCATTAACATATATTTTGTATGAGCTGGGCACAGCGGCTCATGCCCATAGTCCTAGTACACTGAGAGGCTGAGGCAGGACTATTGCTGGAGCTCAGAAGTTTGACACAAGCCTGAGCAAGAGTGAGACCCCTATCTCTACTGAAAATTAAAAAAAACTATCTGGGCGTTATGGTGGGCACCTATAGTCCCAGGGAGGCCGAAACAAGAGGATTGCTCAAGCCCAAGAGTTTGAGGTTGCTGGGCACCCATAGCTCAGTGGTTAGGGTGCTGGCCATATGCTCTGGGGCTGGTGGGTTCAAACCTGGCCTGGGTCTGTTAAATAAAAAAAAAAAATAGCTGGATGTTGTGGTGCCTGTAGTCCCAGGGTGGTTTCAAACAGGAGGTGCTATGAAATCATTACTAGATTACAGTACATACTACAGTTAATTTTATGCAATTATAAAGTGTATTTTTACATCTGTTTATATTTCTCCCAACTATGTACAGTCTATAAGGTTTTTGTGCACAAGTTTTGATAACTTTTAACTTTTTATAATAGATGCATGTATACTTTATGGTAGTAAATGATAAAATAGATTAGTATCCACATACATTTTACGCATTCATGACATACCTAATATTCTAAATTTTTAAAGTATTTCTAGGTACATGGTTCATCTGTGAGTTTTTTCAAAATTATTGCAAATCTCAAAAAAAATTCTTATACATTGGGTGGCACCCATAGCTCAGTGGGTAGGGCATGGGCCACATACACCAAGGCTGGCAGATTTGAACCCAGCCCAGGCCAGCTAAAACCAATATTGACAACTGCAACAAAAAATAGCCAGGCGTTGTATTGTGGTAGGCCCTGTAGTCCCAGCTCCTTAGGAGGCTGAGGCAAGAGAATCTCCTAAGCCCAAGAGTTTTATTTTTATTTTTTTGAGACAGAGCCTCAAGCTATCCCCCTGGGGTAGAGTGCTGTGGCATCACAGCTCACAGCAACCTCCAATTCCTGGGCTCAAGCGAGTCTCCTGCCTCAGCCTCCCAAGTAGCTGAGACCACAGGTGCCCACCGCAGCGCCCAGCTATTTTTTGGTTGCAGCCGTCATTGTTTTGGTGGCCCGGGCCGGATTCGAGCCCACCACCTTAGGTGTATGTATGTGGCTGGTACCTTAGCCACTTGAGCCACAGGCGCCGAGCCGTTTTTTGGTTTTTTTGAGACAAGGTTTTACCCTGCCACCCAAGGTAGAGTGCCATGATGTAATAATAGCTTGTTGCAAACTCAAAGTGAGTTTAAAAAATCCTCCTTTCTCAGCCTACCAAGTAGCTAGGTCTACATGCATGTACTTACCATCATGCCTAGCTCATTTGTTCTATTTTTAGTAGAAACGGGGTCTCACTCTTACTCAGGCTGGTAAGGAACTCCTGAGCTCAAATAATCCTCCCAGAGTGCCAGGATTACAGGCCTGAGCCTCCACAGCCAGCCTAAGCCTCCTATTTTTTTTTTTTTGAGACAGAGCCTGAAGCTATCGCCCTGGGTAGAGTGCTGTGGCATCACAGCTCACAGCAACCTCCACCTCCTGGGCTCAAGCAATTCTCTTGTCTCTGCCTCCCAAGTAGCTGGGACTACAGGCACCCACCACAATGCCCAGCTAATTTTATTATTATTTTTTTTTTAGACATAGAGTCTCACTTTCTTGCCCTCAGTAGGGTCCTGTGGCATCACAGCTTACAGCAACCTCCAGTTCCAGGACTTTGGCAATTCTCCTGCCTCTGCCCCCCAAGCAGGTGGAACTACAGGCACCCGCCACAACACCCGGCTATTTTTTTGTTGCAGGTGCCCGCCACAACACTCAGCTATTTTTTGTTGCAGTTTGGCTGGGGCCAGGTTTGAACCCACTGCCCCCCACAACGCCCGGCTAATTTTGTGGTTGTCATTGTTTGGCAGGCCCAGGCCAGATTCGAACGAACGCACCAGCTCTGGTGTATGTGGCTGGCACCTTAGCCACTTGAGCTACAGGCGCCACAAGCCTCCTATTTTTGATTTGCATTTGTCCTTATGCCTACTCTAACGCACTTACTCAAAGATATTTGGGGGGTTACATACCCTCCCTTACTGGGAGGTGGCTAATGAGTGATTTGGGAATCCAGGGGCCCAGCCTCTTCTCTAAGGCAGGATAATTCTGTGATACAATTATTCTGAGACTCTTCCACTCCTGCTGATAGATCCAGCCAAGGTTAGACTTTACCTGGGATCACATTTTTACTTAGTTCCTTCCTTGCCCTATCCTACTTCTCTTACAATTTTTAAGTTTTTCTTTTTTTTTTGAGACAGAGCCTCAAGCTGTCCCCCTGGGTAGAGTGCTGTGGCATCACAGCTCACAGCAACCTCCAACTCCTGGGCTCAAGCCAGTCTCCTGCCTCCGCCTCCCAAGTAGCTAGGACCACAGGGGCCTGCCACAGCGCCCAGCTTTTTTTTTTTTTTTTTTGGTTGCAGCCGTCATTGTTTGGCAGGCCCAGGCTGGATTCGAACCCACCAGCTTAGGTGTATGTGGCTGGCGCCTTAGCCACTTGAGCCACAGGCACCAAGCCAATTTTTAAGTTTTTCAAAAAAGCACTTCCTCAGGCCAGGCGAGGTAGCTCATACTTGTAATCCTAGCAATATGGGAGGCCAAAATGGGTAGATTGCCCTGAGCTCACGTGTTTGGGACTAGCCTGAGCAAAAGCGAGACCCCTATCTCTAAAAAAAATAGCTGGGCATTGTGGCAGGAACCTATAGTCCCAGCTACTTGGGAAGCTGAGGCAAGAGAATCACTTGAGCCCAAGAATTGGAGGTTGCTGTGAGCTATGATTCTACTGCACTCTACCAAGGATGACAAAGTGAGATTTTGTCTCAAAAAAAAAAAAAGAAGAAGAAGAAAAGAAAGAAAGTAGGCACTCCCTCAATAAACCACAAGCACCCTGGTTCAGCACCCATAGTTCAGTGGTTAGGGTGCCAGCCACATACACCAGGGCTGGCAGGTTCAAATCTGGCCCAGGGCCTGCTAAACAAGGACAACTACAACAACAAAAAAAAATAGCCTGGTGTTGTGGCAGGTGCCTGTAGTCCCAGTTACTTGGGAGGCTGAGGCAAGAGAATCACTTAAGCCCAAGAGTTTGAGATTGCTGTGAGCTATGACACTACAGCACTCTACTGAGGGCAACATAATGAGACACTGTCTTAAAAAAAAAAAAAAAGCACCTAAATCCATGTCTTACAGATTAAAAAAACCCAATCAAAGATAGTTGGTGCCAGGAATGAACCTAGGAAACAGAAACAAAGAATGAGATTCTAGAGATGGATTACCAGACAATCAGTTGG
>CAUYQV010099377.1:0-13623 GCA_963574575.1 Galagoides demidoff | reverse complement strand
GGAAAAACAAAATAAGAAGAAGTTATCTGATCAAACAAAATAAGAAGTTAACTGAGTTTGTTCTATAATAAACATACTTCTATCTGACAATGTGAATGTTACTTTCTTTGCATTATTACCATTATTATTGCTTAATATTTCGTTGCAACAAGTGTCTGATTTCTTTTCTGAGTGCATTTATCTTCATTTGTTCTGTATGAGGTTTTTGTTCTCAGTCCTTATGTTAAATATTGTTGTCATTAAATTTAGCCTTTTTAATTCTGTAAAGGCAAAAGTGGAATCCTAATATACACATGTATAAGTAAGAAAAATTAATTAAAAAAATAAATAGGCAGATGCGTTAATAGGGAAAATTCGCTGAAAACATAATATTGAGTGAAGGGAGCCTCCTGTAGAAAAAGCATCATAGTAAGAGTCCATGTACGTGAATTTTACGTCAGGCAGAACCAGTGTATTGTTTAGGGCAAAGACAGGAGGAAGAGCAAAGGAGTGATCATCACCAAAGTCAGGGGAATGGGGGGCAGGGATGGGATTAGGGATGTAAAAGGGCATTGAGGGAGGCTGGGTATTATTCTATTTCTTGACCTGGGGGATAAAACCTAGGTATTTATATTACTATCCTTAAAAGAAAAACATATATTTTCATACACTCTTGGCTGACTGTTATATTATACAGTAAAAAAATAAAGACTCGATCCAAGTTCCTATACCATGGTCCAATCCCTCCCCAATTTCAGAAATCAAAAAAAGCTCAGAATAATTAACACAGTGTGTGGAAAAAACAGGGATATAACTGACAACGCAAGCCCCAGAGTCAAAGAAGGGGTGAGAGGAGAAAAACAGACAATTTCTGCTTTGATACAGTCATCCGGGCATTCTGAAATTCTGATGAGTCCCAATGGAAAAATGTAGAACATTCACCCCTGTTGTGTCTTCAGTGGGTGAAAAGCTGTATTTACATATCTGAGATTGCATCTTCAGATGAATTATTTCATGGTCCTGTGTACTTTTCCCAAGAAACACTTCCCCATACCCAGGGCCTAGAGTTACACCATCGGCCCAGCTCAAGTTTTGAGACTCATGGGGCTGCAGTGTGAGGTCTTCCCACTCCTGAGGGCTGGGGTTCTGTGGAGTTTTAAGAGTCACACAGCTCCCAAGTTCATTTGAAACCCATTTGTCTCCCAGGAAGGGTCTTCACTGCTGTCCTAACATTTTGAGAAATGTTGTTTTCAATCCAAAAGGATTAGGTGAATGTTCACAAGGTACCTGACCCTTCCTGGCCTTGCTTTAAGCACCTGGCAAAGTAGACGGCTTTCCTTGAAGACACTCCTGAGGTTGATAGGTGACCAGTGACCAGACGACAAAGTGCTCTGACAACACAGAGGAGACAGTTCACAGTCCACAGAGGAGGCCGCTTTTGATCTGGCTGGTGGAGAGTTGCTAGGAACTCCCCAGATTGTGGAGAAGGATTCTGGGCAGAGTGTGGCAGAGGACAGAAGCGACGGGTGGAAATACATGAAATGTCATAACACCATGAACTTGTGGGTACTTAGCACAACCCTGGGTACCGAGTGTGTGATCGTGACAGCCTGTGAGGCTCTGGGGAGGTAGGGTTGAGGGGTTGTGACGGGGCATGAGAACAGCAAAGAAGGTTTAAGACAGACACACAGGGCTGAAGGCCATGGAAAGGCCCAGGCAAAGGAAGTACCTGATCAGAGTTGTGTCTTATACGTCCAAAAAATTGAGTAGTTAATATAATCCCTCATTCAGAGCTTAAAATACAAAATTATAATACAGTATAAGGTATACGTGGAGAAGTCTGGTCTCTGTGCCTGACTCCGTCCCACTGCCCCACACCCAGTTCCTAGAGGTTACCCGCTTTATTAGGTACTTTTTGGGGTATGATTCCAGTATTGGTCAATATGATATTAGCATCTACGGCTTATGTATACCTGCACTCTATTCACAGCTCTATCTAGCTGTGTAAGTTTATTTTGGAGCAATCTCAATCTTACCGAAAATTTGCAAAGAACTTCACCCAGAACCCCAGTTGGGCTTCACCAATATTGCCCTAACGAGATTAAAGCAAAGGGTGCCGTCCCACCCAGGGTCCCTGTCACATCACTAGTCCTCCTCAGTCTGGAGCTGATCCTTGGGGTTTCCTAGAATTTCAAGCTCTTGATTTTTTTTTTTTTTTTTTAGGATTATCGCCTGATATTCCTTCTTTCCCTTTCCTCCCTCCCCTCCCTCCCTTTCCTTCCTTCCTTCCTTCCTTCCTTCCTTCCTTCCTTCCTTCCTTCCTTCCTTCCTCTCTTCCTCCCTTCCTCCCTCCCTCCTCTCCCTGCCCTCTCTCCCCTTCCTTCCTTCCTTCCTTCCTTCCTTCCTTTCCTTCCTTCCTCCCTTCCTCCCTCCCCCCTCCCTCCCCTTCCTTCCTTCCTCCCTTCCTCCCTTCCTCCCTCCCTCCCTCCCCTCCCTGCCCTCTCTCCCCTTCCTTCCTTCCTCCCTCCCTCCCCCCTTCCTTCCTTCCTTCCTTCCTTCTGTCCTTTCTTTTCTTTCTCAGAGTCGTACTCTGTCTCCTGGGCTGGAGTGCAGTGGCATCACCACAGCTCACAGCAACCTCAAACTCCTGGGTTCAAGCAATCTTTCTGCCTCAGCCTCTGAGTAGCTGGGACTATAGGCAGCCACCACATCTGGCTAGTTTCTTCCAGAAATAGGGGACTTGTGCTTGCTCAGGCCGGTCTCCACTGCCTGAGCTCAAGCGATCCTCCCACCTGGGTCCAGCCGGTCTTTGTAGAAGGTCCTGCAGTTTGGATTTCCTTGTGATTGTAGTCAGATTATGTATTTCCTTGGCAGGAAAACCACGGACGTGATGCTCATTTTTCTTATTGTACCCTAGGAGCATTCACATGATGTGGATTTATTCCATTCCTGGAGGTATTAGTTTAATCAATTAAGATGGTGTCTGTTAGCTTTCTCTACTGTAAATTGATGTATTTCCCACTTGTATAGAGCCAGTATTTGGCATGGTAATACTTCAAGACTATGTAATTCTATTTCTTACCCCACTTTCACCTACCAGTTTTAGCATCCATCAAGTTTTGGGTCTGAATGAATTATTACTATGCTGGCTATAAAGGGATGATTTTTCTAATTTCATCATTCCTTCTCCATTTGTTATTGGAGTTCACATTCTATTATGAGAAAGAGCTTTCTCTTCTACCCATGTATTAGTTGGCTTACTTATATCAGAATGGATTTCTCATTTCCTCCATTGAAATAAAATTTATTAATATCATGTTTTGATCTTCACATTACTCTAGGTTTGAGTTGAGGGAGCTCCTTCAAGCTAGATTCCATGTCCTTTTGACATGTCCCCATCATTCTTTGAGCATTTCCTTACTTTGCTGATTAAAAAATAATAATTTTGGCTCAGCACCTCAAGCAGCTGTGCCAGCCACATATACCTGAGCTGGTGGGTTTGAATCCAGCCTGGGCCCACCAAACAACAATGATGACTGCAACCAAAAAATAGCCGGGCATTGTGGCGTGCGCCTGTAGTCCCAGCTACTTGGGAGGTGGAGGCAGGTAAATCCTTTGAGCCCAAGAGTTGGAGGTTGCTGTGAGCTGTGATGCCATAGCACTCTACCCAGGGTGACAGCTTGAGGCTCTGTCTCAAATAATACTAATACTAATACTAATAATAATAATTTCCAGACTCATTTTGTACTTTCCCTGCCCCTTCCTGGAATCAGTCATTTCTTTATGAACTCCTGATTTCTTTTAGTAGAGAGTGGCATTTAGTTAGGGATGTCAGGGCCATGTGTGCTGCTGCTCTCTGGCCCTCTCCATACACACATACCCCTTTATATCTTGGTTTCTTTTTCTTCTTCTTCTTTTTTTTTTTTTTTTTGAGACAGTCTTACTTTGTCACAGGGAAGAATGCTGTGGCATCATAGCTCACAGCAACCTCAAACTCTTGGGCAGGAGTGATCCTCTTGTCTCAGCCTCCCAAGTAACTGGGACTGCAAGCACCTGCCACAATGCCTGGCTGTTTTTAGAGATGAGGTCCTATTCTGGCTCAGGCTGGTCCCAAACTCCAGAATTCAAGCAGTCCACTGCCTCAGTCTCCCAGAGTGGTGGGATTACAAGTATGAGCCAACATGACTGACCCTTCCTTCCTTCCTTCCTTCCTCACCTTCTTCCCTTCCCTTCCCTTCCCTTCCCTTCCCTTCCTTTTCTACAGGCTGAGTATCTTTTATCTAACATGCGTGGCACAGGAAGCATATTAGATTTTAGATTTGTTCAGATTTTATAATATTTGCATATACAGAGTGTCCATAAAGTTTGTGCAATTTACTATGTTAAACTATTTTAAATTGAACACAAACATTATGTCCACCCTGCATAATGAGATATCTTGGGAATGGGATATAACTGCAAACAAAAAAATTCATTTATATTTTTTATATACCTTATACATCTAGCCTGAAGATAATTTTATACAATATTTTTCATAATTTTGTGTAGGCAACAATCTTTTTGGTAATCACTGTGTGAAATTTTCCACTTCTGTCATGTTGATGCTCAAAAGGTGTGGATTTTGGACCATTTGGGGTTTCATATTTTTGCATTAGGACTGTTCATCCTAACCTGTATCTTTTAAACCATGAGTTTGCACCAATACTTCCAATTCCACGCCATACAAGGTTCATTCTTGCTTTCTTTCTTTTCAGTTACTCTTACCTTCTGTGGCAGAGAGAAACTTGCTCCCATGATCCTTGAATTATTTACTAATTTGTCAGTTGCAAGCACGTAGCTAGCCACTGGCCTTCCCCTGCCATAGCTCTGATGTCTTTTTCTTCTGTGGCTACCATTACTAGCTGTCTCTGGCCAGTAATAGTCTGGCCCCTGTGCCGATCAGCCCACCCTTCCACAGGGACACCCTCGGTACCCACCGGGCTCCCCTGTCCTGACCTGCCAGCATGGACACCTGTGTTGTTCAGTTTCATCTAATGGCTTTAGAACTGACTTGTCCAAGGAGAGAAAGGAAGGAGAAAGTGGACAAGGAAGAGAAAGAATAGTTACATTTTATTTTGAACAAAGAAATATACATATTTCCAATTCACATTTAGGATGAATGCACTCTTTTGCTTAGTGTCTTTGATTCTATATTTTTACCTCTTTTCTCTTAAGTTAAAACCCTTGGTTTCTAGCAAATGACATCAAGACTATTACTTGTAGGCCAGGGGCAGTGGCTCATGCCTGTAATCTTAGCACTCTGGGAAGCCAAGGCAGGTGATTGCCTGAGCTCATGGGTTCGAGACCAACCTGAGCAAGAGGGAGACTTCATCTCTAAAAATAGCTGGGCATTGTAGCGGGCACCTGTAGTCCCAGCTACTCAGGAGGCTGAGGCAAGAGAATCGCTTGAGCCTGAGAGTTTGAGGTTGCTGTGAGCTGTGACTCTACACATTTAATCCCAGGGCAGCTGAATGAGACTCTCTCTCAAAATACATAAATAAATAAATGAAAATAAAAATACAATCAGCACAACCCATAATGTGGGAAACTCTAAGAAAAACGACCTGGTTTCTTCAACAAATAATATTTGCAAGGAAAAAGAGAGGAAGCAGGATCCTATAGGTTCAAAGAGAATAAGAAGCAGGTAGAAATAATGTATGTAGAATGTAAATGTAGGTATGTACACGCAAAATGCAAATATATGTAGATTTGGGGGAAATCTGAACACTGACTGAATATTTGATAGTACTAGGACTTTGCTTCAGAATAATCCATTTGTGGAGATGGGAGGTCCAGTGGGCAAAGCCAGAGTTGAAAGAGGCGTGGCTGCGAGTCGGTGGGGTTTTAATCCAGATCATCTATAATTGGTGGTTCATTGCTCTTTTATTATGTTTTACATTTTTTTCAGTGACAAACTTAAAGAGTGGCTGTGTGGGTCAAATATCTGAGATAATGTATACCAAAGAGCCCGTATGTATAAAATAATATGCAAATGTAAGGTGATACTGTTTTTATTTTAAATTCCTTCTCCTGAGGGATTTTTCTTGGCCCCAAACTATAAGGATATTGGGAAAGGGGGCATGGAGAATTATTCAAGGAGATGAGTCTCCCTTTCATGTTCAGCAACCAGATACCACTGGCTCTTGCTGACTTGGGGATCCTGACTCTTGGATCCTGGCCCTTGTGGGCCAAGCCTTTGGCCACCTGTAGGGAAGGCAATCTAGAAGGAGAAAGGGAAATTGGAGCAGTGAGCAGGGCGTGGCCAAATGAGGAAGAGGTTGGTCAGCACTGGCTTGAATCAGGTGACAGCACTTAGTGGGGCAAGAAAATGACCCAGCTAGATTTCCTGGCTGCAGGGGGGCCTGCATCTCATGCTGTGGGGGCATAGGAGAGCACTCTGGAAGCTCAGGTGCTGCTGAAAGGGCAAAGGAACACCACGGTTTCTCTGAGTGTGGGGGATTTGAGGATGGGCAGGTGAATCTGAGTCCAAGGGACTTAAACCTTGCATAAGTATCTCCCAAACCGCTCCCCCTTCCCTAATGCAGAATCTCAACACCACTATCCCAAGAGGTGTGTGGCTGGAGCCTCCAGGACCTAATGGGGCCCATTAAAGAGAAAGCCCACAAGGTGTGGAAGCCCAGTGAGTGTGTAGGGACCACAGCACTGTGGGCAGGAGCCCGGAGCTTCATTCCAGTCCTTCCTCTTTCTGGCCTGGTCACTGAGGCCTATCCCCAGGCTGGAGTTCTCCAGGTTTGGGGTTACAGCCCCCGTCTCTCTCCTTCCCTTTCCTCAGGGGACTGATAATCACAAAGGTTAGAAACCATGAACTTGACCAGCCGATCAGTATATGGTTGTCCAACTTTGGCTTTTGGAGAATGTCTCGACCTGATCCCTTGTTTTTCTCTAAAAACTGTGTTCATTTAATTAAGTAAACAAATGTAAGGAGTGCTCCTTCAAGGAGGGAAGAAAGGAAAGTCAACATTTCTCAAGGACTTATTTTGGGCTGGGCACTTCACCAGTTTAATCTCTGTGCATCCTGCCAGGAGGTAGGATGTAGATGTACTTTCATCAACTTGCTTTCCTTCCCTTTGCTGACTTTGAAACGATCTTATCTTTTCTCTCTTATATCTCATTTCTTTGTTCTGTTTTCTGGCGGATGTCAGGCAACCTTTCTGTTGAATGTTTTATTTTATCTATTAATTTCCGAGAACTCCTTCTTGTCCGTTGACTGTTCCTATCTCCTCGCAGCTTATTCTTGTGTGACGGCCTTGCATTTCTCCGAGCATCTCAGATGGTTCATATTTAAGACTGAGAAATTATACAAATTGATTGGAAGCTCTGTGTGGCTTATCACTTTGGGGTGACTGGGGAGAGATTTTTGCCATGGCTTAAGGGAAACTCCCTTCTCCCAAAGGGGAGGTTCTGCCTCCCTGAAATATTTGCATCGGAAGTTTTGTCCTTTGGGGACTTTTCAGTATCTTAAAGAATCCTATTTTCCTACCTGGGGAATATCAGGTGGGAAAAGAGGAGGGAGCGGGAGGCCCTGTGACTGGGTGGTTAGACTTTCAACTGATAGATGCCTCCTTTATAGCCCTAAATTTCACCCTCACTGTTTGGTGCCTGTAGGCCCAAGTCCATAACAACTTCTGTTCTTTTTCTCCTAAGAATACCCCCTGTCTCCTGCCTACAGAGCAGGTCTCTGACTACTGAAGGTAGACATCTTCCCATCCTACATCCTCATTTTCCTCCTCTGCCTCCCCCACTCTCTTCCCTACCTGGTACTTCCAGGTTCAAAGCCACCCCAGGGCTCTATGGCTGGACCAGTTCTCTCCTTATGGGAATTCATCTCCATTAGTGCATTCTGCCTTCTCAGTGCTGAAGTCCTTACTCCTCCTGCCCTCCACCAGCCTCCTCCTCTTCCACTGCAATGTGCACTCAGTCCCCGAGGTCCTTGGGTTCTCCCTTCCCATCACCTCTCACATTTACCCACTTTCTTCTCTGCCTTCACATCACCTGCAGAGTTCTGACCCCTGTGGCCTCTTGCCTGGTTCATTCCAACAACAGCCTCTGTCTAGTGGACTTGCCCCCTCTTCCATCCTTCTCTCCTCCAGTCATCTGACCATCTCATTCCCCATACAAATATAGCCTCAGGATAAAGTCTCGGCTCAAGTGTGGCAGACAGGTCCTCCAGTCCAGGCTCCCCGAGCTCCTTCCCACCTCATCTGCTCCATCTCCAGTCATGCAGAATGATCCCCATTCCTCCGTGAAGCCACACTCTCTCTCCACCAGCTCTACTCACACTGCTTTATCTTTCTTTCTTTCTTTCTTTCTTCTTCTTTTTTTTTTTTTCAAGAATTCCTACTTATCCTGCACATCTCAACTTAGATGTCACTTCTGGAAAGATCTTCCTGCCCCCCTGACTAGTCCGTGCTCTTACACTGCCCAGGGTATATTCCTAAACTGGCAATTCTAAAATGGAATAAGGAGAGGACCAGGGACCAGAGGGACAATCATTTGATTACTCTTGTATCCCCAGTGTCCGGCATGGTGCCAACTCACGGTGGGCGCTCAATAAGTACTTGTTGAACAAATGAATACATGAATAAGTGATTGGATCCCCAGTTGAGACACAGAAAGTGAGGGTTAGAAAGGCCGAGGCAGTCATTCAAGGTCAACCAGCTGAGATCTAAACCAAGGTCCAAAGCCCAGGAGCCCCTGTCTGGTGATGGGACACCTCATAGTTTCATTTGCTTTTGCTTTCTTAGTCCCTGGCCTCAGGTTTGGAGATATTGACATTGGCTCCTCTGACTCAGTGGGGATTAAATTCCCAGGGCCCTCGGGGATGATTTTATCTCCAGCCGGTTCTTCCAGTGTCTGCTGAGGTCCCCTCCAGTGGGTTCCTGATAGAAGCATGCCCATAATAAAGGACACAGGCCCTCGAGGGACCCCCTTTCCCCGACCAGGCTCCTTCCACCTGTTCCTCTTTTCTTTTCTCCTCCTCAGCCCCCCTTGGAGCACTCATTCTTTCTGTCCCTGGTCCCTGAAGAAACAGAAACTGGGAGGGTTATAAGGGAGAGGGGCTGCAGAGTAGGAAGTTCAAAGGAGGTGGCTTACTTGTGCCCTCCCTAATGGCTCCCTTAAAGAGCAGAGATGTGTTTTGGCCAAATCCATAGGCTTCTCCAGGGAGAAGTCCGGGCTGAAAGTTTAGATTATTTTGCAGCTTCAGAAGTAAACATCCACCCAGAAAGCATGATGTCACTGAGGATGGCTGGATCACCCTGCGGGGCGCTGGCAACAGAAACAGCCTGCCTGGCTTCAGCTCATCCTCCCACAGGAGAGGGGCAAGAAGAGCGTCCTTTCCAAACAGGAACGAAGATGCTTCTGAAAGCATCCGTCTCACATCTGTGTGTGTGTGTGTGTGTGTGTGTGTGAGAGAGAGAGAGAGAGAGAGAGAGAGAGAGAGAGAGAGGGAGGTGGAATCCTCCAAGCAAAACCCCTACAGAGGCTCTGTAAATGCCTGATTAACTACCTCTGCACAATTACGGGGTGTCCCCAAAGTCTCCATACACAGGGAAAGTGGGAAATTGCAGGTAAATGAATATACCTTTATTTAGAAAACATTCATTACAAAATTTTACAAGATATTTTCTATGGCTTGGCTACCTCTTTGTAAAATTTTGTTATCGATACTTTGCAAACAAAGGTACACTTAGCTACAATTTCTCCATTTTCCTGGGCCCAGAGTCGACTTTTGGGGGACGACCTTTGGACACACTTTAGTTTAGGAAGCTCCTCTGTGGTGCAGCCCAGCCCAGGGTCTTCAATACTGACCTGAAGGAAGTGGAGTCTAGCTAGTATTCATTTTGTCTTTCAGGGGCCAGCCCTGAGCCCCAGGAATCCCGGAGGAAAACCTTCTTCATGACCCCATTCCTTCTCCTTTCCCTCTTTCACTCCTTTCCTTTTACTGTGATTTCATTCTCATGTCGATTTTTTTTTATTTTGTCACAGTTTGGCCAGGGCTGGGTTCGAACCCACCACCTTTGGTATATGGGGCTGGCACCTTACCCACTGAACCACAGGCACCACCTCGTCCTCAAGTCGAATATCTCTTTCTCCTTTCTTCTTCCTTCTGTTTCTTCTCTTCTCCTTCTTCCCGTAAGCTGATAATATCTAACTTTATTTCTCTATTATCAAGTGCCCGCCCTTTCTTCCACTAAATACCTTATGGGCAGTGGACCATTTCATCAAAACTCTTGTTTTCCTTTATATCATATATATTTTACACAGGCAACTTTACAGTCAGCAATTCTATGTTCACTGTAAAAAAAAAAAAAAAAAAGAATACATAGGCAAGCAAAAAGTAAACAAAATACCAGGAAAAAAAAAATCCAAATGTAAGTTGCCCAGAATCCCATGCTGACATTTTGGTGTGTTTTTCAGATTTCTATGTAAGAATGAACCCCTCAAATCCATGTAAGAGAGTCCATGGAAGTCAGAAGTCCTGGATTTATCGTTCAAGCCCCACTTTGAATGAGCTGTGTGACCTTGAACAAGTCACCCCACCCTGGCCTCAGTATCCCCAGGCTAAGTCTGCATCCCAGGAACAGGTCTGCCTGTGCCAGCGGGTAACCACACCCATTGCAGGCTCCGAAATCAAATTTTTCTCTTAAGGAGGCACCAGCCTGTTGTTTCCTTTTGCCATTTCAATGATCAGACCTCAGTTGTGGGCCCTCCGGGCCTTCCCCTCCCATTCTTCCCCGTGCAGGCCTCACCCTGACTTCTCAGCTTTCACTTTTTCTGCCCATGCACATTGGAAACTGTGGCCCCCTGGTTCCCCTCCACCTGCACTAACAAACACGGAGTGCCGCCCCCAGCCCCGTTCCCACGTTCCCCAGGCTCCGCCGCCACAGGTGCTGCGGCTCGTGTTCCAGTGTTCCCGGCGCAGCTTTCTCCCTTGATGTGCCCAGCGTGGCTGTGGGCGTGGGAGGCTCCTCTCCTGTGTGGCTCGGTTGTTTTTTCCCCTGGAGACTTGTGGCCAAGTTTCCGTGGTCCTGTGTTTGGGGACCCTGGGCCAGGGCTGTGGGTGTGGGCAGCCCAGGCTCTCAGTGCCATGTGGGTTCTCGGCAGGAAGGGCTTTCATGTGGGCGCCAGCTGGACTCCTGGGCCGAGATGGGGCCTGGCACGGCCTGAGGGGGGAGAGCTCCAAGTGTGAAAAACACTCTGTGTTTGGGAGCCGGTGGATGGAAAAGGAAGATGAGTGGGGAGACAGGCAGGTCTAAGGCTTAAAGGAGAGGGGCCATTGTGCCCCGGTGGAAACGAGATGATTTGGCCTTTTCTACCCAAGAAGAGACCTTGGCAGAGACGTAAAGGAGAAAAGGCTATTGGGTGGAGATGCGAAGCAGTTTCTCAAGCCTTCACTCCCTCCCTCTCGGTTCACTAAGGCTAAGCAGGTCAAACTCACAGCTCCGCCAGACACTGGGGCATTGTTTAAAGCCACCACCTCCTGCAACCCCTCTCTCCACTGAGAACTGAGTTCTGACAAAGGAGGCCCCGAGGGACAGGCTGAGGGGACAGAGGCCCAAGGTCCAGGGAGGTAGATCATGCCTCTGGGCGCTCTCCTCCCTCTCACTGAGGGAGAAAACAAGCCAGCCCCTGGCAAACCCGAGGGCTGTTTTTGTTTACATAAAGGCGCTTTCCAAACAAACTGCCCCCAAAGGTCAGTCTTGGTCCCAGGCAGCACTGGGACTGGGCAGCGAGTTTGGAACTGTGAGAAGAGAAAGGAAACTGTGGCCACTTGGGGTCAGATGACTTCACCAGAGTGGGAAGTGGCAGGCCAGGCAGCCGGGGGAGGGGACTCTTCCTGGAGATGGGGCTCTGGAAGACCTGGGTTACTTCATTAAACTAAAATGGGACTTGAGGTAAGCTGTTTACCTGCCTTCCAGAGCACCCAACAGCCTCAGAGACAGGCTAGAGCCTTGGGCAGGGCCCAAGGGAGCCTGGTGTCTGGGCCAGTTCTCCACTGCCTCAGGCTCTAAGCCTGGGAAATAGCTTCAGAGAGGAGTAGCACAAGGTCCCAGACACGGTGATCAGTTATCCCAGTTTTCCTAAGACTTTCTCACTTTTAGCACTGAATGTCCCACGTCCCAGGAAGTCCAGGAAACCAATGGCTCTGGGCAAACTTGAAAAGTTGGTCACCCTAACCCCATACATCATGTAGCTCAGGAGCTGGAGATGGCAGATGGATGAGTGCTGTGACCGAGGACGCTCAGCATGGGAGTGCAGTGAGGTGGAGACCAGATCTCAGGGTGCAGATAGAAAACGTCCCACCAGGAGGACATCTGTGGGCAATGTGGAACTATGGGTGAATGTTTTTCTTAAATCAATGTATCAAGACATAATTATGTATAATTCAATTACATGGTTCAATGCACATTTTGACAAATGCATATGCCTGTGTAATTTCTACACCAGTCAAAATATTTATATCACCCCAGGAACTTTACTACCTCCCCCTTAGAGTCAACCCCATCCTAACCCCATCCTGGCCCATTCCAGGAAACCACTTACCTGGTTTCTGTAACTATAGGTTGATGTTGCCTGTTTGAGAAACTTCATCACAGTGGAATCATAGTCTGTCCTTTTTTGAATCTGACTTCCTCTGAAGCTCAGTGTGTTTCTAAGATTCAGTCAAGTTGTTCTGTGCATCAGTAGTCTGTTCCTTTTTTTACTAGTGAGTATGCATTGACCACAATTTGTTTATCCATTCACCTGTTGATGATCACATGAGTAGTTTCCAGTTTTTGTTTTTTAGAGACAGAGTCTTACTTTGTCACCCTGGGTAGAGTGTCCTGGAGTCATAGCTCACAGAAACACTTACTGGCTAGGAATTGACATATTCCTGAAAATGTCTTTGGTTTTCCCTCATTTTTGAAGGCTATTTTTACTGGATATAAAATTCTGTGTGAACATTATTTTTCTTTTAAAATGGCAAAGAGCTCAGATTTCTGGTTCTAAGGGCAATAGCTGGAGCAGTACAAGAGTGATGATATATGGGTGGGTTCCTCTTTAGGTTCATAGATCTATATCTCTGTTTTGTGTCAGTACCATGTTGCTTTGATCACTGCAGACTTGTAGTATAACCTGAAGTCTGGTAATGGGATGCCTCCAGATTTGTTTTTATTTCTTAAAATTGCATTGGCTATTCAGGTTTTTTTTCTGGTTCCCATATAAACAAAGTACTATTTTTTCAAATTCTTTAAAGTATGAAGTTGGCGCTTTGATGGCAATTGCATTAAATTTGTATATTGCTTTGGGTTGTATAGACATTTTAACAATAGTGATTCTTCCCAGCCATGAGCATGGTATGTTCTTAGTTTGGGTAATTTCTTTTTTTTTTGAGACAGAGCCTCAAGCTATCCCCTTGGGTAGAGTGCCATGGCATCACAGCTCATAGCAACCTCCAAATCCTGGGCTCAAGCGAGTCTCCTGCCTCTGCCTCCCAAGTAGCTGGGACCACAGGCGCCCGCCACAACGCCCGGCCATTTTTTGGTTGCAGCCATCATTGTTGTTTGGTGGGCCCGGGCTGGGGATTCGAACCCGCCACCT
>CAUYQV010099375.1:0-28564 GCA_963574575.1 Galagoides demidoff | reverse complement strand
CCTACTATGAAACTAATTTATAGCCTTCATAGGAAAGCTATAACCCAATTATAGCGCAAGAATATAGGGAAAGGGGAGAGGGAGGGGAGGGGAGGGAAAGGGTGGGTGGAGGGAGGGTGATTGGAGGGATTATGCCTATGGTTCATCTTATAAGGGTACATGTGAATCTTTCTAAATGGAGAATATAAATGTCTTAACACAATAACTAAGAAAATGACATGAAGGCTATGTTAACCAGTTTGATGAAAATATTTCAAATTGTATATAAAAACAGCACACTGTGCACCATGACTATATCAATGTACACAGCTATGATTTAATAAAAAAAAATAAAGTTAGTGATACATTTCATCCTAGCATTTCCCATTCTCAGATCACATCACTACCGCCTCTTCCCCTCTTTCTCATAGGTTTTTGTTTCACTTTTATACTTCTGATTTCAGCCTCACTTGAGAATGAGCATTTTTTTTTTTTTGAGACGGAGCCTCAAGCTATCCCCCTGGGTAGAGTGCCATGGCATCACAGCTCATAGCAACCTCCAACTCCTGGGCCAAGTGAGTCTCCTGCCTCCGCCTCCCAAGTAGCTGGGACCACAGGCGCCCACCACAACGCCCGGCCATTTTTTGGTTGCAGCCATCATTGTTGTTTGGGGGTCATTTAGGCTGTTTCCACATTTTGGGGGTCCGGACTGGGGATTGGAACCCGCCACCTTAGGTGTACGTGGCTGGCACTTTAGCCGATTGAGCCACAGGCACCGAGCCACAAGCTTGTACTTCTAATCTGTGTCACACCTGGTTCCTTTGATCGAGATCAGGGCCACCGGGGCCAGAGGGGTTGTAACAGATGCCCAGTAACGGGACTGCAGGATCAAACGGGAGGTCTAGCTTGAGTTCTTTAAGGTTTCTCAACACTTCCTTCCAAAAAGGTTATATTAGTTTACAATCCCACCAGGAGTGTAAAAGTGTTCTTTTTCTCCACATCCGTGCCAGCATGTGCGGTTTTGAGATTTTGTGATGTGAGCCATTCTTGCTGGGGTTAGATGATATCTCAGGGTGGTTTTGATTTGCATTTCTCTAATAATTAAGGATGATGAGCATTTTTTTCATATGTTTGCTAGCTATTCATCTGTCTTCTTGAGAGAAGGTTCTGTTGATCTTTCTTCCACATTGATATATGGGATTATTGGCTTTTTTCATGTGGATTAATTTAAGTTCTCTATAGATCCTATTTATTAAGCTTTTGTCAATTCAAAATATGCAAATATCCTTTCCCATAGTGTAGGTTGTCTATTTGCTTTGGTTGTTGTCTCCTTAGCTGTACAGAAGCTTTTCAGTTTAATTAACTTCCATTTGTTTATTTTGGTTGTTATTGCAATTGCCATGGCAGTCTGCTTCATAAAGTCTTTCCCCGGGCTGATATCTTCCGTTTTTTTTGGCAGCCCAGTGGTCTTTTATAATCAAGATCAGGAGGAGGAAGAGAAAAAAGAAAGAAGAGATAAAAAAGGAATGACAGCCCCAGTGATGGCACTCTGACAAATGAGTACCATTCAGGGGCAGAGGGAAGCCAGAGGAGCTAAGGATAAGTGCTTCTAATGTGGTCAGACTGACTGGTTCAAGACAGATTGCCCCTGGCAGCACTGTCTGCTGGCAAGCCACTGGGCCCCTGTCCAGAATGCAAGACTGACCACTGGAGGGCAGCCTATCCCCAGAGGTGAAGGCCTCCTGGGACAGTGAGTCCCATCAGCCTCTGAACTGGACTGAAGGTACCCAGGACAGATTTTCATGGCTCCAGCTTATGTCATCACGCCTCAAGAGCTCCAGGTCTGCCTCATAGTGGGAGGCCAGGAGGCAGAATTTCTTCTGGACCCTGGAGCAACCTTTTCTGTACTCTTTTCTAACCATGGTCTTCTAGCCCCCAAATCTGTAACTATACAGGTGGTGTCTGGATTGCAATCAAATTCTCTCAGCTTTAAACTGCCTGGCTTCTCTTACACCTTCCTAATCATGTCTGAAAGTTCTGCTTCCCTTTTGGGAAGGGACATACTAACTAATGTGGGAAGAGTGCTGTGGCATCTTAGCTCACAGCAACCTCAAACTCTTGGGCTTAAGCAATTCTCTTGCCTCAGCCTCCCAAGTAGCTGGGACTATAGGCATCCACCACAATATCCAGCTATTTTTTGGTTGCAGTTTTCATTGTTGTTTAGCAGGCCCCAGCTGGGCTTGAACCCACCAGCTTCAGTGTATGTGGCTGGCTCCCTACTTACTGAGCTACCTACGTACGGGCGCTGAGCCAAGGGAGCAACCATTTATATGAATGTGGGATGGGAATCTATACTATGCCTTCCCTTATTAGAGACAGAAATTAGCCTTAGCCCCAGACTTGAGGACTTGAGTCCTTTGTCATATCCCACCGTGACTCTTATTCAGTATGTAAATGACTCTCTTTTGGGAGCACCAGATGCTGAGGAATACCACAAAGCTATCCAAGTTCTAGCTGATTGCAGGTACAAAGTTTCAAAGGCTAAAGCCCAATTCTGTGTACCTGAAGTGCACTATTTGGGTCTCCAACTTTCACAGGGAAAGAGAGCCATAGGTAAAGAAAGAATAGAACCCAAGGCTTCCTAGGAATTACACGCTTCTGCAGACTCTGGATTTCTGGATATAGTGAGATAGCTAGACAACTCTATTGTTTAATTAAAAATGTCCCCAAAGGGTGCCTGGTCACTCTAGAATGGAAACAGAGGCAGATAAGGCATTCCAACAGCTGAAAAATACCCTTTTTTAAGCTCCTGCTTTAAGTCTTCCTATGGGACAACAATAATCTGTCTTTACAGAGTGGACTGGAATTGCCCTTGGGCTCTTGACCCAACACAGGGGTCCAGTTTTGAAACCTGTAGGTTATCTTAGTAAAGAAATTGACTCCATGGCCAAGGGATGGCTGCATTGTCTGTGAGTAATAGCAGCTGTCCTAACCCCAGAGGCAATTAAACTAACTTTGGGAAGAGACCTAATTACCTCAACTTGGAAGGGTCCCTTTCCTATTGTCTGCTTCTATAGCTGTTAAAGTTATGGGAATAGATTCCTGGATACATCATTCACGAGTGAAATCCTAGAACCCACCACCTTCTACATAAGCAGACCATGAAGAGAATCAACCACAGTCCACCTACACTTGTGAACCTAAAGAAGATTTGAAGTTATTATTTAGAAGCCAGAAAGAGATCATCAGATCCCAAACAGTTCCAATGCAAGACCTGACTCTGTTGCAGAGCCTTGGAGGGTTCATCTGGAGAAACCCTAACTGTCCCCTTCTATGATATAGTGTCCCCCTACTCAAGCCTGGACAAGGGACCCCCGTTTCCTAGGCCTGGGCAATTTCATGAAGAGTATACCCTAACATTTTACCCAAAGCTAGAGGGATCAACCTGGATTTCCATTTACTGTGAACCCTGGATCACCCTTCTCTGAGGAACCTCTAATTGCCCCCCATATATCTGATAGGGCCAAACCCCACCCAAAGAGGGTGGATCTGCCTAAAAGAATCAACCTCCTGCCCTCTCCCACAGGATGTCCCACCTAAGATAGATGAATGGGAATGCCCTATCCCACTGAATGTCCCACCTGGGAAAGGTAAATGGGCCAACCCCCACCCTTACAACAGATGCCCAGCCCAGGAAAGAAAATGTCCCAACCCCCACCTTCCTGACCTTTAAAACCCCTGTTTGCCATTACCTGGCCCAGTATTGGATTTCTTCCTGGCCCGGTTGAAGAGCCTCTCCACTTGCAGCCAGGTGGAATAAAGCCATTTTAATTGCACAAACCAGGCCTCCGTTTTTCTTTTGTCTTGTGTCTCGGAGTAATCTTTTGTCTTTGGCTCTGTAACCTTTCATTTGGTGCTGAACCCGGGATGGGGAGAAGCCTCTTTGTGGGGCTGAAGTATACCCCATTGGACCCAGCTAAACAGACCCTCCTTCTGGCAAGAGAAAAGAAAATGGAAAACCTCTCCAACCCTGCCTAAACTTCATCCATTTAATGGTGAGCTTTTTGTTTTTCCTAACTCCTTTCCTAACTTGTTTTTTTTAAACCTCTCTTACCATCCTCCATTTTTAACTTCCTCTTTCCCTCTCTCACCATCTCTGGATCTCTTACTTCCTTCTCTTCCATTTTTTTCTGGCTGGTTTCACACGTGGATGTCTTGCTTCCCTGATCTCAGCCCCAGCCACCCCAGCAAGCCAGGCTCGCCTGCCTGCCCAGTGCCTCATGTTTGGGGACATCCTCTTGGCTAGAGGGGTCTAGGCCCACAGTAGGGCATCAGAAGGGTGAGACTGGGGAAATAGCCAGAGCCCAGGCCTACAAGAGGGCATCCCCAAACATGAGGCAGTGGGTGGGTGGGCGGCGAGCCTGGGGTCAGAGAAGACCTGACCTCTGCTTGTGACCTTAACTAGCCAGAAGGGTAAAAAGGCCAGAAAGTGATCCAGGCCCCTGGGAGGGCACTGGACAGATGAGCTTGCTGAGGGTTAGTCCATGATCAGAAGAGACACACAGAGGCCAAGCCCTTTCTGACCAAGGTCATACATGGAGACTGGGCATTCTCCCTGACCGCAGCCTCCCAGGTCCAGCTCTTCTCTCTTGATGGTCTGATAGACCTGGGCTCCTTTGAGCTCTGAAACTTGAGCTAGAGACTTGCCCTCTCAGAGCTTCAGTTTGCTCTTCTGTTAAATGGGCATCATCCTTCCTATGGATGCTGTCACTTGGGTCTCTCCATCCAATCTACAGGGTTTTGGCCTAGAAAGCTAAAGGAAGGGTGATAGGAAGGCTGTGAGTATTGTGATGCATGAGAGCAACTGACACAAAACAGGTGAACTTTACATATAGCACCTGGCACATAGTAGGCAAACTTTAGGTAGAATATTCGGCACATAGTGATCGCATGTTATGTAGTATATCTGGCACACAGTAGCTGCATTTTATTTAATGTACCTGGCACACAGTAGGCATGCTTTATGTCAAGTACAGAGAATAGGCACATGTTATGTACAGGACCTGGCACAGTAAGTTCACTTTATGTGGAGTACATGGCACATGGGAGGTGCACAGGATGTAGCATACCTGCCACATAGTATGCATGCCTTATGTGAGGTACCTAACACATTGTATGCTTACTTCAGGTAGAACACCTGGCACATAGTAGGTGCAATATATATATAAAGCACCTGAATAAAGTGAACTGGATTTATATAGAGTACCTGACACAGAGTAGGCACCTGGCATACTGTAGGCACACTTCATGTATAGTGCTCATCACACAATAGATGAACATTATGAAGAATGCTTGGCATGTGGTAAATAAAAAGATTTACATAGGTTACCTGGCACAGAGTAAGTGTGCTTTAGATAATGTGCCTGACACACAATAAGCACTATTTATGGGGAGTATCAGCACACATAGAAGGACTTTATGTGCAGTTTTTTTGCACAGGGTAGAATGCTAGCCAACACCAGCTCAAGTGCTGTTTTTAGCTCTTTCCCTTCACTCCCTCTTTTGGGGGCTCCCTTGGTTGTGGAGTCCTCCATTGTCCCCCTCTAAGTCACTCAGCTGGTGTCCCATTTCCCAGCCTGGAAGACTGAGTCCAGGTTGGCTGGCACTGTCCACAGTCAGAGCAGTGATGGGGCAGAATGTGGACTCCATGCAGTGTCCCCTGTCTCTACCCTCCCTTGCATGGATCCCATCTTCTCATGGCCCCTCTCAGCCTTCATTTTTCTGTTCTGTCCTACAACTAGACACTGAGTCTAGCCTCCAGGTTTGCCCTTGCATCTGGGCTATTCATTGCCAGAATTTGACCTGAGGCTGCCCACTTTGTCCCTGTTCATAGAAATCATGTCTCAACACACAGCAGGGGTGGCTGTAAACGTTCGGGCTCAGAGTCACCTTTGATCACCTCTAATTTGCCCTCCACCCCACTTCTGGGAGGTGCTGAACCTTGACAACCCAGTGCCTATGCTGTGTCATCCTGAGGTTGTTCCAGTGCACTCAGCTGTTTCCCTGTCCCATATTTTGGCCACCTGCCTGGGCATGGTCCAGCCCAGCCCAGCCCAGCCCAGCTCTCCTGTAGCCACTCCTTATAAGGGGCTGGGGACAAAGAACTCCCAGAAGAAGGGAGAGAAGCTTGTGTGGACAAGTAGCTTCTGAGAGAAGGTATCAGGCTAGGGGTGGTGGGGCTAGATGGTTCTGGCCAGAGATGCAGAGGGGCTGCCGAAGGCTGAGGCAACTCTAGGGATGTGGCCCTGGGAGTGGTGGTTTCCTGGTAATTGAGCCTTTGGCGATCTCAAAGTGATTCAGGCTAGGCTTTTCTGATTATCATAAGCCTCTCTCTGCATGCCAGGTGCTGTGTATAAATTCTGTTTACTGTGTGCCAGGTGCTGTTCATAATGTGTGTGCTTACTAGACAACTGGAGGCCAATTGACTACAGATTCTGGCTGGGCCTTTCTGGACTTTAGCTCTCAGGCACTGTTTACTTGTCTCTGAGCCGTCCCTGTTCCTGCCCCTCTGCACTGGCCTTGGAGCCTCCTTGGCCTCTCCTGGACTTCCAGATTTCCCTTTTCACTCCTCTGTTCTATAGATGCCACAGCTGAGCCTGTCCTGGCTGGGCCTAGGGCCAGTGGTAGCCTCCCCATGGACGCTGCTGCTACTGGTGGGGGCGTCATGGCTCTTGGCCCGAATCCTGGCCTGGACTTACACCTTCTATGACAACTACCGTCACCTCCGCTGTTTCCCACAGCCCCCAAAACGAAGCTGGTTTTGGGGTCACCAGGGCATGGTGAGTGTGGCAGCATGATGGGTCTGTGATATCAAAGTGGGTGGACTTCATAAGGGTTAGGAAAGGGGCTCAGGGAGATGGGGGTTGAGGGTGGGCTGGGAGTGTGGAAAAGTTGAGAAGTGAGGAAGGTGGCTAACCCCATATGGCTTCCCCTGCTCTGCATCCACTCCCAGGATAAGAAAATCCATCCTCTGGGCTCAGGTGGGCTAATCTCAGAGCAGGCAGTATCTTCTCCCTCTGTCCTGGGATACACCTTCAGGGCTTGGAGACAGCTCCAAGAGAAAGAGCAGGAGGAAGCAGAGATTCTCTTCATCTGTTAAGAATCAGAGCACACTATTCACTGTAGAGGCTGCACTTCGTTGGTGCAGTGCAAGGTGGGGGGAGGACCTGCTGTATTAGGGTTCTCCTTAGAAGCTGCATCAATTGGTTATAGCCCCTCTTATCTTTTATGCATGTATGTATATGTGTGAGAGAGAGATATAGTGAGACAATGAGAGCAAGACAGAGAATTTATTATGGGAATTAGCTGGCATAATTATGTCAAGAAACCCAATAATATCACATCTGTAAGCTGGAGAACCAGAGACACTAATGGTATAATTCAGCATGAATCCAAAGGCTTGAGAAGCTGGAGTTCTGATGTCCAAGGGCAGGAGAAGATGGATGTCCCAACTCCAGAAGACAGAGCCAAGTCCCCTTTTCTCTGTCTTCCTGTTCCCTTCTGTCCCTCAATGGATTGGATGATGCCTGCCCACAGTGGGAAGGGCAGAGCTTCCTTCTTTAGTTTAGCAATTCAATTGCTAATATTTTCTCCAGAAATAATGTTTACCAGCTATCTGGGCATCCCTTAGCCCAGTCATGTTGGTACCTAAAATTAACCATCATAGGAGGTGACGGTTCCTGCCTTGTTGCAGGTAACCCCCACGGAGCAGGGGATGAGGGAACTGACAGAGCTGGTGGCCAACTACCCCCAGGGTTTTGTGATCTGGATGGGCCCTGTCTTCCCCATCATCAGTTTGTGCCACCCTGACATTATCCGGTCTGTTCTCAACGCCTCAGGTACTCATCTGGAACACCTGGTGGTGGGGCCACAGCACATCCAGGGCTTCCAGCCCCTCCTTCCTGAGCTTCCTCACATACCTGCAGCAGCCCAGCCCTTCTTTCTCTGCCCTCTCTTAGCCCTCACTGTCTTTCCTTAATATATTCACCAACCTTCACCTCAATGTTCCCTTTCTGCACTGCCATCTTTCCCTGTGCCCTGGTGTTCTGGACACTTCTGGAGTCCTAGTTCTCAATCCAAGACTTGCCCTGAGGAATCATCAACATTCAGGGAATGTGTGTGGATGAAGACATTCCCAACTTCACTTGGTCAGGAATAGGCCATCACTTGGGACAGTTGGCTGGTTCTTTTGTATGTAGATGGGATGTAGATGGTCAGCTATGGAGTTCCATTAGGCAATATTGCTGATCCTGCCTCAGTTCTCTCATGTGTGGGGCTTGGCTATATTCAGGATGATCTAGGATGGTCCTAACTGGGACAACTAATACTGTCCTCCACCTGTGACAACTCTGAAGAGAATCCTTGGGGCAGGTTGGCAAACTTCCTGGAGGAAGAGTTTCTGGAACTGGGTCTGGAACAATGAGCAGGAATTTTCTTAAAGAAAAAGACAGAGAGAGGAAGTGGGCACTGTTAGTACTAATGATCTGTTGCTGGGCCTAACATCAGTCTGCAGGCCCAGAGCAATAGATAACATGGCTCAGACTCCAGAATGCTGAGTGGCTCTGGACAGGTCCTGGCTTCCTCTGCCTGCTGAGGTCTTTTTCAGTTTTGAGAGATGGAAACTCAATTCCATCTATTCTAAGCAAATAAAGGGGATTTATCAAGTGTATATTCCAGGGAAGGTGGCCTTCAGGCACAACTGGATCCAGGCCTCCGTGTCATAGGTAATCTGCCCCCTTTCAGTTTTTCCTTTCTCTGTTCTTTTACCTTTTCTTTTCAGGCAGCCCTTTCCTTTTGGTGTCAATGCTGAGTCCCTAAAGTTCAGTGTTCTTGGGAAAGCTCTGCTTTCTCTCATAGTCCCATAGATGAGCTGTAGTTCACTTTAGTTGTTCTGGCCTGAACTATTATCATCCAATCACTGTGACTCTGATTGCCCAGTCTTGGCACATGTGGAGCTTCCAGAGTTCTTGCTTTGGTAGTGCAAGTGAGCATGATGGATAAGGACTCAGGCCCTGGATTCAGACAGATGGACTGAGGTATCAGGGATGCCCTTATTATGGAAGAAGCCACAGTTAAGGGACTCATTTTTTGAGCTTTAGTCTCTTGATCTGAAAAATAAGGAGGAGAACCCAGGTGAACATGGTAATTTGGGTCCAAATGGGAAATGATCTTTTATATTCCTGCAACTGAAGGACCCAAAGTGGAGGACATGTGGGGGACATGGTGAGGGAGCCAAGGATGAGATGCTGCACAATGAAGGCTCGAGTCTAGGTCTCTACTTTGAAGGTTCTTCTCTCTGGAAGCCTAGATGATCATGACTTGGGTCTTGTTTGTTCTTCTGCAGATTCAGAGCTCAGAGGAAGGTATCCTATACACACAGGGCCTAGCAAGCACCTTTGGGGCTGTATGCCTCTGGCAGGTGGGGCCCTTGCATGCCGTCATCAGCATCTTCCACTCTACATTCATCAGGCCTGTGCTCTTTGCTCCAGGTAGACATTCTCTGTCTGCAGCTTGCCTGCTGCTGAGGTCCTTGTATTGCCTGTGCCTGGTCCGGTCACCCGAATGTAGACAGGAGGAACTGAGGTGGAGAGGACACTGCCACTGTCTTAGTCTGACCTCTGGTCTTATCTGCTCATGTTTGAGGCATGTCTGTGTGACATCTACTGTAGGGTCATGTCTGCTGTAAGGCCACATATATAAATATTTATATCTGGGTACAGGTTACACCTAGGAGTACATGGAGCTGATCATGTCCGGGTCTCAAGTGTAGTTTAAGACATTTCAGCTATCTCAAGATGCTTCTGGTGATTTTCTGAACTTTTCTGAGATTGTCTTTTTCTCCTGCTGGTCATGTCTAGGACATGTTCGAGCTTTGTTCAAAGTCTGGGATCCAGAGTCCTTTTGTGAACTGTCTGAGAAATATTTTGAATATTGTTTGAGGAAGGTCTTGGGGCATGTTCATGTCATGCCTGAGGAATAGTCTGGGTCACACCTGTGCCACATCAGGGACATTAAAGCAACTATATTTAAACCCTGTGGGGACTGTCTATATGACACACTTAGGTCATGCGAGACCATCTCAGGTCTGTGTTAGAACACATTGTGTCATGGTCAGGGTTGTCATGTATTTATGTTTGAACCATATCACATGTCCCAGGTCCATGTCAGATGTTGAGTTTTAGTGCAAAGAGGATGTCTTAAGTCCCTGTAAATGTGTTTTGTAGATTGCTGAGATATGCTTGGGTATTGCAGAACATGTTGTACACTTAAGGATCTATGTCAAGTTGTGTTGGGGCATGTACTGTTAGGCGGTGTCTTTGCTCTACTGTGCTTCTGCAGCTGTGTCTGATACCCTCCTCTCCTCCATCCTCCATGCTTCCTTTGCCCTTAGCCCCCTTCTTGCTATGCTGGGCTTGGAGAGGAAAAGTGCAAACTGCAGGCTGAAAGCCTCTACCCCTTCCCTAAGTCCCTTCCCTACCCCTCTGCCCATTCCATTATGGTCTTTGTTCTGGCCAGCCAACATTGCACTGAAGGACCTGGTCTTCTACACCTTCCTGAAACCCTGGCTGGGTGAGTAACTGAAGATGAAGGGGGTTGGGACAACCTAGTCGGGTCACAGGAAGGCACTTCCCATGCCCACTGCCCTTGGCTGCCTTACCAGGGGATGGGCTCCTGCTGAGTGCTGGTGATAAGTGGAGCCGCCACCGTCGCATGCTGACACCTGCCTTCCATTTCAACATCCTGAAGCCCTATATGAAGATTTTCAATGAGAGTGCAAACATCATGCATGTGAGTTCCTTCAGCCCAAGGTTCCAACTGAATCTTTGGAGTCAAAGATTCCTCAGACAGTTCTGGTCTGGAATTTTAGGTCTACTGGATGGCTTAGGGCCACTGTTCTTCCTCTCTGAGCCTTAGTTTCTTCATCTGTAAAATGGGGATAATTATCCCTACTTAAAAGGTGGTAGTGGAGTGATGATCCCAGTACATAAAAGATGCTCAGAGGTGTCAGTTTCTCACAGAATCTTTGTAAACTCAAGATAACAATGATGATGATTGCATAGTAACCTTTTCTGAGTACAAACTTTTCGTTAGTTTAAAGCAGTAAGGGTCTGTGATGGTTACTGTGTACATGGGATAGTAGGCTGATTCTTCTGTATGTAGATGGGATGTAGGTCAGCCATGGGGTTCCACTAGGCAATATTGCAGATCCTGCCTCAGTTCTCTCATGTGTGGGGCTATATTCAGGATGATCTAGGATGGTCCTAACTGGGACAACTAGACTGTCCTCCATTTGATCTCTCCCTCAGGAAGGAATCCCAGTGCTGCTCACATGGCAGAGACAGGGTTCTGAGGGAGTGAGAGGAGGTTGCAATGCCTCTTGAATGTTAAAAATATTAGTTATTACCTAATCATTTTGTCTCCATTGGACTTGGCCATAGGAAGCCAAAGTCCAGGATAAAATCAATCAAAGAGGGGTAAAATAGGCTCCATGTCTTTTTTTTTTCTTTGTTTTTTTATTTTTATTTTTTATTGAATGGTAACTGTGTACATTAATGCACTTCTGGGGTACAGTGTGGTGTTTTCACACACAATCCGAAACACTTCTATCAAACTGGTTAACATAGCCTTCATGTAATTTTCTTAGTTATTGTGTTAAAATGTTCAAAAATATGGAACGCTTCATGAATTTGTGTGTCATCCTTGCGCAGGGGCCATGCTAATCTTCTCTGTATAGTTCCAATTTTAGTATATGTGCTGCCGAAGCGAGCACTAGGCTCCATGTCTTAATGGACATTGCTGAGAAATAATATTGCAAAGGGTGTGGCTATGGGAGAAGTGAAGAATTGGGAACAAGTGGGCTTCATGAAGTGCCTAGGGTTTTTGTTTTTAATGTGAAATCTGATTAAGTTAACTGATTCCTGTTTCATGGATTCTGCCAGAAGACATGAGACTCCAGGGTTAGATGCAAAGGGTAGTTTATTACTCATTGCACTGCAAAAAACATGTGCTTCTTGTTCATTCACATTCTTTCTTCAAGCCACCCAAATCCCATGGGAGTGACAAGGTGAGTCCTGATAATCAGCTCATGGAGTATGTTGCATTACACAGAAGGAGCATTAGGCTTAGGGAATCTATTTTCTTAGCAGGAAGACACAAGCCTGATAGTGTCCAGAGGGAGTCCTTACCTTACCCCTCAAGATCATTCTCTGCAAACACACGTCTAAGAACATCAGTGCCTCACATCTTTGGCCTACCCAGAAAGGATACTCAGGGCCCATAGAAGACTACCTCTCCCAACATAGGGATAGTTTTGTATTACATTTGTAGAAATAGAGCCAAGAAACTGAAACATTTATTCTGAACTCTCCTTATTCCAGAAACAATGTCATGTGCCAATTCCATGATATGAACATAAATGTTATAATTCAATTTTAACAACTCTGTGAAGGAGCAATTATTTTTGCCCCGATATAGATGATGAAATGGAGGGCCAGAGAGACAGGGGAGTTTTCCCTTGTCTTCTCAGCTAGTAAATGAGCTAGGAGTGGTGGAGCAGGTGTTCTAACCTGGATTGTTTATATGGCACTAAAGCCAGTCAACTGAACAGTTACTGAGTATTTGACAAGTGGAAACTGGGGGAGGGCAAGGAGTTGACCAAGGGCACTCGGGAACAGATGCACAGCTGGAACAGGAACCCAGCTCTCCTGACTCCCAGCCTTGAGTCTTCATCTTCAAATAATAACAGCTTCTGCTCCCCTCCCCTCAAGCCTGGTTGTCTCTGGGGATGGGTTCCTGGGACAGAGGACCAAGAAGCTTTTTATGGGTAGGGTTGACAAAGAGCTCAAGGGAGTCAGGGTCCTATGATAGCTCTGTCTTCTTATGTGTCTAGGCCAAGTGGCAGCGCCTGGTCTCAGAGGGCAGTGGCTATCTGGACATGTTTGAGCACATCAGCCTCATGACCTTGGACAGCCTGCAGAAATGTGTCTTCAGCTTTGACAGCAACTGTCAGGAGTAGGTCTTTGCCCACAGTCTGTGAATGTTGGCCATGGACCCAAGGGTATAGGTGGGGATAGGAGGACAGACCAGGGAAGAGTTGTGTCATAGCTCTGCTTGGAACGACAGGGAAAGGAAGAGGGAAAGCATGGTTTTTACAGGTAGTTGAAATTGTTTGAGTAAAGCAAGGAGGCTAGGATAAGCAGAGCATGTGCAGCACACACTAGGATTGAGGTTGTAGAGGTAGACAGGGGCTAGATCTCCAGGGCATTGAAAACCCTAGGAGAGTGGTATAACTTTATCATGAGGTTTCCAGGGAGCCACTGAAGGTGATTGAGCTAATGATGGGCATGGTTCTCATGGTTCTTAGATGGGCTAAGCTCTGGGGAGAATTGTCATGTAGACACTAGATGGAATTAACTCTGGATGCAGGAGGCTTGGTGGGGGTGACTGGGTCACGGACCAGTTGGAAGAGGATGAAGTCTTAGCACCATGCACAGTTTCAGAAAGAAGAAGGGGCTGGACTGGATACTGGATAGGAGACAGAGGAGCAGAGGACCATGATGTCCAAACTATACTTTGGGAGCCTTCTGGTACAGAGGCAGTTCACAGAGGTGGAATGCAAGGAGAGAATAGGGCTTGAAGAGCCAAGTCTCATGGCTGATCCATTCTGCGTATCTGTGGTGCCACTTGTTTCGAGATTCTCAGTTTCCTGATGGGAGGTAGATCCTGGCCGCTGGTGGGAGGTGCTCTTGGGCCTTCAAGTGGGTTACATATTCTTTCCTTCCTTGTTCCCTCATGCTGCAGGAAGCCCAGTGAATATATTGCTGCCATCTTGGAGCTCAGTGCCCTTGCGGCAAAAAGGCAGCAACAGGTTCTCCTTCACCTGGACTTCCTGTACCATCTCACTCCAGATGGGTGGCACTTCCTTAAGGCCTGTAAGCTGGTGCATGACTTCACAGATGCTGTGATCCAGGAGCGACGCTGCAGCCTTCCAAGTCAGGATATTGATGAATTCCTCAAGACCAAAGCCAAGACCAAGACTTTGGACTTTATTGATGTGCTCCTGCTGAGCAAGGTGGGCTTCTCTGGGATATGAATTCAAGTGTTAGAATGATGCATGGTGCAGTGGTGCATGTCAGCTGTCCCGGCTACTTGGGAGGCTGAAAGAGGATTGCTTGAGCCCAGTAGTTTGAAGCTATAATGCACTGCAATCATGCATGTGAATAGTCCCTTCACTCCAGTCTGGGCATCACAGCAAGACATTATCTATTAAAAAACCAAACAAATGAAAAGAGAGTTAGAATGGATTTAGATCAAAGAATGTGGACATGATTCAGGGGGTACTAGGGATCCATGAAAATTTTTTTTGAGTATGGGAGGGACAGGTCAGAAGTAGGTTTTAGAGATGACTATCTAGAATACAGCCAGCAGAGACCGCAATGTCTGAAGCTGTGAACTGTCTGAGATTTTACTCTATTTCCAAGTTAAGAAGTGAGTTGCCACCTTTTTATCTCTACATCAGCATCTATGAAAATGTGTTTATATTTTCATCTATGTCTACATCTAATGTGTATGTCTATGTCTGTGTCTATGATACAGCATTGTGTTTGTCTATGTCTGAGTCTTTCTCTGTGTGTATATCTTCGTATCTCTGTTTATGTGTATGTGTCTGTGTCTACCTCTGTCTTTGCATCAGTGTTTATGACTATGTTCTCGCCTAGGTTTTCATCTATTTCTACCTTTCTCTGTGTATGTGTGTGTATGTTTCTCTGTCTTTGTGTCTTTTTCTGTGTCTATGTTTGTGCCTTTGTTTCTATGTCTATATCTATTCTGACACATGAAGACCCTGGATCAGGGAAGCCCATTTCTTACTCACAGCAATAATAGAGTTAGACTGCAGCACTGGCTCCCCAATCCCAAACTCTTCTGAGGGTGACATGGTGCTTCTAACTATATGTACAGCAGAGTTTGCACCATAGGAGAGGGTCTCTATGTCTTGGTACTTATATAGGACAGATGAACACATTTTGAGATAGATAGATAGAGAAACATTTTTTAATTCTCTAAAGCATAAAAAAATCCTCTCTAGTGAGATGCCAAAGTCTATGGGTTTACAACCTAAATGTTTCCAGGGGGAGATAAGATTCTCTGGATTACTCTAGAATGTGAGCAGATAGATATCTTTGGAGCAGTACTAAATCTGTGACTTCCAAGGCAAATGATCATTTAATTATAGTGTAACCCAGATTACCAATAACTTTATTCCTCAGAAAGCTGTCATGATACAGAAACATTAACACATTAATAAATCAGTGATTCCTGCCACTAAGGACAAAAGAAGAGGCAAACAAACCAGGGAGGAAGCCTGTGGGGTGAAGGCTCTGGTGAGGGGGACCAAGAGAAGTCTAGGAGTGGAAGGTAGGCTTGGGTTTTTGGAAGGAGGATGAATCTTTGAAATTGTCTCAAGTTAGAATCAGAACCCTCAGAGCTAGTGTGAATTGGGGGTTCTTGCTTTCTCTACAGGATGAAGATGGGAAGGGGTTGTCAGATGAGGACATAAGAGCAGAAGCTGACACCTTCATGTTTGAGGGTGAGTGTCCCAGTGTGGGACTACTTGGAGACAGGGGATTTCTATTCCAGGGACTTGATGGGTGGACCCTGGATCACCCCATTCTGCCCATCTTGTCCCTCCTCCCATCCTCCCTAAGGGCCTCAATGTCTGGGTGCTGTCCACACCCTGCTGCTGAAGCAGCCCAGAGACTCAAGCTTTTTGGGCTCCCCCTCAGGCCATGATACCACAGCCAGTGGTCTCTCCTGGGTCCTGTATCACCTTGCAAAGCACCCAGAATACCAGGAGCGCTGCCGGCAGGAGGTGCAAGAGCTTCTGAGGGACCGTGAGCCTAAAGAGATTGAGTGGTAAGTGCAGGTCCTCATGGCCTGTTCCTGAGCCCGTCTCATTGGCTCTGTTCCCCAAGTGGGGAAAGGGGAAGATGCTTTTGCTGATTTTGCTACTTCGGCCTAGTGGGAATAGGAGCAGAGAGCACAGGTAGGGCTTGATATGTAGCTTGCCTAGCAGTGGGGGAAGGCTGCAAGCTTTGGGAACAAAAAGATCTGGGCTGCTAAGAGAATTAGTGACAACATATGAGGGTACTTCTATAAGTTTGACTACTTTAAACGCCACAGATAAGATCATGCAATATTTGTCTTTTTGTGCTTGGCTCATTCACTTAGCATAATCTACTACAGGGATTTTTTCCCCCAAATGTGAAGTTTTACTATTCACATGTCTATCTCTGAGCTCTCTATTGTATTCCAAGGGTCTGTTTTTCTGTTTTTACAGCAGCTCCACACTATTTTTTTTTTTCTTTCAGTTTTTGGCCAGGTGGCCAGGGCTGAGTTTGAACCCACCACCTCTGGTGTATGGGGCCCGTACCCTCCTCCTTTGATCCATAGGCGCCGCCCTCTCCACACTATTTTTATTACTTAAACTTTGTAATATGTCTTGAAATCTGATACAGTGACTTCTCCCTCTTTAAAATTTTACATGTATTTTCATATTGGCTAAGCTCTTCATTGTCTTTTATTCTTCCAGGAAAATTTTAGAGTAACTTTATTAAGTTCCTAAAAAAAAATTAGGCAGGTTTTAATTTGAATTAGATATATTTTATTGGTTGATTTTAATATCTGGTTGATATGTGGAAAATGGGTTACTGCATAACATGGACACTATCCTAGAGTGTGAAATTGATATTAATCTAGGCAAAAAATCTTTAGTCTTTTGATGGAGTTTAAAACATTTTCTTGAGAGCTTATGCACGTTTCACTAAATTAACCCTTAGATGCTTTCATTGCTATGGAGAAATGTATCTTTTATTTGTGTTAAGTGAAACTTATAAGTTCATTTGAAATATAGAGATGTCATGTTTTTATGCTAAGTTGTTTTTTTCTTCCCTGAGACAGAGTCTCACTCTGTAGCTCTAGGTTGAATGTCATAGCATCATCATAGCTCAAAGCAACCTCAAACTCTCGGGCTCAAGTGATTTTCTTACCTCAGCCTCCCAAGTAGCTGGGACTATAGGCACCCACCACAACGCCTGGCTACTTTTTCTATTTTTAGTAGAGATGGGGACTTGCTCTTACTCAGGGTAGTCTCAGACTCCTGAGATCAAGCGATCCACTCAGCTTGACCTCCCAGAGAGCTAAGATTATAGGTGTGAGCCACTGCTCTGAGTCTTGTGCTAAATTTAATGTAAGTATTTTAATTATTATTATTAACATCTTTTATTATCTTTCCTAGTTGGTTGTATTTCTACATAAAAACTAATGATTTATACATATAATTTTTGTGCCCAATGAATGTAGTAAATCCTAATACGATGTCTCATATCAATAGGAGGATTATAGGTCATTTAGTAAAAGCTCTTGGTACAACTGGGAACTGCCTGGAAAAAAGTCAATTTAACCTTCTCCTCTCTTATAAAAAGATAATGTCCACAATAAGTCAAGTATTTGAAATTTATAAAACAAGGAATCTTTTTAATTTTTTTTTTTTTTGAGACAGAGTCTCACTCACCCTGTTGCTCATGCTAGAGAGCAGTGGCATCAGCCAAGCTCACAGCAACCTAAAACTCCTGAGTTCAAGTGATCCTCCTGCTTCAGCCTCCCAAGAAGCTGGGACTATAGGCGCTCACCACAACGCCCAGCTATTTTTTTGTTATAGTTTGGCTGGGGCCAGGTTTGAACCCACCACCCTTGGTATATGGGGCCAGCACCCTACCCACTGAGCCACAGGCACTGCCCCTTTGTGTTTTCTAATCATAAAATCACTATCTGCCAAAATGACATTTTTACCCCCACATATCAAATTACATTATCCTCCTTTTATTCCTATCTAATTGGATTTGCTAGTATCTCAAGTGTAATGATAAATAAGAGTAAAACATTGGATCTGGGTATTTTTTCTTACTGCATATTTTCTTTGTTTTTATGTAAATTTGTTAACTTTTTACAGTTGGCATTTGGATGTGTTTTCTTCAGAAATATTTTTTAAAAATATCTGGTTAGTTTTTTTCTGGCACTTTTCTAATTCTCTGTTTTTTCTGATTTTTTCTGCTTTACTAATTCTCAAATATTTGATTCCTGTGGAGCTTACTTTGTTATAGGGGAAAAAGATCTCACTGGGAAACACAGTGCTGGAGGATTCCGTTTCTGCCTTTGCTCCCTGGATAATTGTATATATTTTTTTCTTTAGGGACGACCTGGCTCAGCTGCCCTTCCTGACCATGTGCATTAAGGAGAGTATGCGGCTGCATCCTCCAGTTCCAGTGATCTCCCGCTACTGTACCCAGAACATTGAGCTCCCGGATGGCCGGGTCATCCCCAAAGGTGCCTGCAGTGGCAGGGGGGAGGAGGCTCCTGGGCAGGAAGAGGGTCCCGTTGGGCCGTGGGGCCCTGTCCTGACTGTCCCGTCCTCCCACAGGAGTTGTCTGCCTCATCAGTATTTTTGGAACCCATCACAACCCAGTTGTGTGGCCAGATCCTGAGGTGCTGACTACTATCTTCCCTTTGATATCCATTCCATGGGTCCTAGAGGAGGGGTCAGGGCTTTGACAGTCAAATTAGAGGTCATCTCTCTCCCCCCACTAGTAGACATACCTGTCTCCCCAAGGCTGGCTGTCCTGAGAGACCTCACCCAGCAAGTCTGTCTCACTTTCTCCTCCAGGTCTATGACCCCTCCCGCTTTGACCCAGACAACATCAAGGAGAGGTCACCTCTGGCATTTGTTCCATTCTCAGCAGGGCCCAGGTGAGGGTAGTGAGGGTCTGGGTGTGGCAGTGGGCAAAAGGGGTTTATTGTAGGTGGTCCGAGTTCTCGCCCTCTTTCTCGGCCATCCTCTGGGGCTGTGTAGGTCCAATAGAGGACAGGGTGCACTCAGAACACTCTCCCCTGTTTTCTGCTTTGAGTTGGGGGATGGAATGTGAACCAAGGTTGGGGTACATGCAAGCCTATATGAGGGTCCCATGCACGGTTATCTCCCTCTCTGCCCTTCAGGCTTCTTAAGGTGGGGATGGGGGTTCTGGGTCAAGTTCCAGGCACGATGGGGCCTGGATGAGGGTCCTGGGTGCAGTCAGACTCCCCACCACCTCCCCCAGGAACTGCATTGGGCAGACCTTCGCCATGACGGAGATGAAGGTGATCCTGGCGCTCACTCTGCTGCGCTTCCGGATCCTACCTGACAGCAACGAGCCGCGCAGGAAGCCGGAGCTGGTGATGCGAGCCGAGGGTGGACTTTGGCTGCGGGTGGAGCCGCTAAGCGGCGGCCAGCAGTGACTTACTCCCGCCTGGCTTTAGACCCATTGTGACCCCACCCACCTGCCTTTGCAGATTCTCAAGAATAAAACCGTGCTGTTCCCTCTGCCAGAGCCTGGTCTACAACCAGCGAGGGTGGTGGTGGTTGCGGCGGCTTGGGGACTTCAGGGAGTGTGCGTGGGTGGGTTGAGGTGGGGTTGGAGACCTGAGCCCCAAATCCTGCCTGCCTCTCTGGCTGAGCGCAAGCCCTCAGCAGATCCCGGGTTCTCTCAGAGCCCAAGTATAGACTTCCTCCGGTGGGGAATAAGGAGCCATGGAACGTGTTTAAGTAGGACAGGTGCCAAGGTTTAGGAAGGATTGAAGGTGCACGATTGAGGCTCTGAGTCAGGGAGTACAGCAGTAGAGATCTTAGTCTGTCTGAAAATTCCTCCTCAAGACACAGCCTCTTGATCAGCCCAGAGCACAGGGAAAGAGGTTCACAGCTTCCACACTGGCAGTCTGTCAAGGATTCTCAGTTTCCTTCCTGCACTTGCCAGTGTCCTACCCCTGTGCCCCTCCCCAGTGGTCCCATCTGTGGCCTCTTGCCCTGCCTTTAAGGAATCCCTCCCTTTCCTCTTCTGGTCCCTTGATGCTGCCCAGGAAGCCTGGACAGCACATACTGATTGAGGCCACTCAGGAGCTCTCAGGAGAGTGTCATGGGAGGGATCATCCACCACCTTTTTAACCTGCAGGTTCCTCCTTCACCCCCATCACAAGCCACCCTGGCCTATCTTGGGGTGGGGGTAGGGGCAGTACTACCCTGTTCCACAATTGAGATTCAAGCCAGACCACTGGACACAAACACCTAAGGGATCTGGACACACTGGACACAAATACCTTAGGGATCTGGAGGCAGACTGCTTGGGCCCCAGTATGAACTTTTTTGGGACTTAAGTGAGTTGATTCTCCTCTCTGTGCCTCAGTTTCCTCAAATACAATCATGGGAACAGCAGCACTACTCAGCTCAGGATTGTCTTGAGGACTAAATATAAAGGATTTAGAGCTGTGGCTGGTGCACAGTGAAATGATGTATAATATGGCCATTATCAGTTCCTCTTTCAGAAAGCCCTGTTGTTAGAACATGTTGCCTTTCAAGATAGTTATTTCTGCCATGAGTTTTATGAGTGTGCCTTGGAACTCAGAGGCAAGATTTTAATGTTTGTGCTTATAGAATCCTCTCCCTTTCCACGGAAGGCTTTGCATATAGGAAGCATTATTGTCTGAAAGCATTGGGGGCACTTGAAGTGCAAGAAGGTAAGAGCATAAAGAATTCACAGTCAGTATCTCAAAATAAAATCCTTCTACCAATGTTCATCTCTTTTCTTTGCACGAGAGGTTCTTTCTTTGTTATCAAAGTACTGGCTATCTTGGTCATTTCTGTTCCGTTATTCCATTTATTTTCCTTTTAGGTTTTGGCATCATCTGAAATTATCTTGTTTGTTTGTTGATTATGTGAAATATTTACTATTGTTAAAATAGTTATAATGATACTTAGGAGAAACTACAAAGACTTTTGGTGCTCAGATGGCCCAAAGCATGGAACTGGACAAGTGACCCAGAGATCCTTTTTCCTTCATTAACAGATTCAGTGTCAGACAGAAATTTTACAAGTCTCCAGGGCAGAGTCTGCCATGCAGTGTTATGTAAAACCACATGTTAAAAGCTGTTCTGAAAAAAATGTATGGATCCATAGTTACAAATATTTGAAATTCTTGAGTTTTACACAGGTAAATACACATTTCGGGTAGGACTTCTCAGGGCATTTGAAATTCTAATGTGGCTGAGAGTTTCAACAGAGTCCAACCATGGCTATTTTGCAAATAAAGTTGGTAAGTAAGATGATTAATATTTACTAAGCATCTACTATGCACCAGCCATACCATAATATAGAAGTCAAAGCCTAGGTTGCCGAGCCTATGATAGAAAGTGGGATTTGAATTAGGTACAGAATTAGGTGTCATGATTCTAATTAGAGCTCTGCAGAAATTGAAAGCTTAAAGTAAACTCATGGGAGGAAAGGAATGTGCAGTATGGTGCCCATCAGGAAATTAATAGAGACGTCCTTTGTAATATCTAGCTCCACCCCTTAAAAACAAATCGGCAGAATCTGTCTGCCATAGCCCAGGAATTCCCTTAGAAAGGACAGATCCTGCTTCTCTCCCTCTCTCTCAACCTCCTGCCTGTGCTACTTCCTCTTTCTCTCCTCCCTTTCTTTCTAGAAGGGTGTACATGGTATATCCCAGTGGGTGTTGGAACTGGGGAGAGACTCCTGTAACTGTGTGGTTACTCTGGATCTCCATAATAAATAGAAAATGGAAAGGGCAGGATGGTAAAGGAAATTCACTAGGCCCTCAGCCTCCTTAAGCAAAGTCTTCCCATACTGAGAAAATTGGAAGGGGTTTTTAGACTGTGTCACCCCTCCGCTCCATCCATGACTATTGATAGCATCACAACCCACCTCCCTACAGAGAGGCCTGATGGGGAGGTGAACCTAAACTCAAAGAGAACAAATGTAACAATAATCAACACAGTCACTCACTCATCAACAGGGCAACCCAGAGTCACCCAGCATTTTCCTAAGTTTATGAAAGAGTAAGAACCAGATGAAACAGAACTGACCCACAACGGAAGAAAGAGAAGACAGCCCAAGAATTTGCTCATTTCTATTTGTCACAGACATAGATGAGCAGGAGAGGGCTCTCTATCAAGGGTTGAAGAAGCCAAGTAAGATAACAAGTCCCAATTACGGTAATAGTCAAGACTTTCATCACTTACTGTGATAGTGTAAGCATGAACTGTACCAGAGAGTACTAGCTCCCCCAATCCACTTTTCCCCCTGCCATTTGAGGGTTGGGTGGATCACACAGATATGAGGATTGTCTCACTGCTGTGGAATCTCTCAACAAAAGGCTCTTGCAGTTTTATGGATCTGCAGGCTTGAGGGAGGAAAGGGGGGAAAGGTTAGAGGTGGAAATATTAATATACTAAGTACGAGTCATAGTGTGAGAAAAGAGTCTTCTCTTTTTCCTGTGTTTTTCTTTGGTTAACTAGGTCTTGGCAAAGGTGCCTAAGAAAGCCATCTGCTGAAGGCTCCTGATAAAGAGAATTTTGAACGCAGGTGCCTGGGCAGGAAACGCAAATAAGTGTAAGACAGTGGCAGTCCTTGCCTGCAACTCTCCTGGGAGACTGCAGTGCATTGATTATGCACCAAGTCTGATGTGTGGAGGGCAGTTTCCCTCATAAGCCCTGCCAGGTGATACCCGCCTAATTGCTCACGGTCAGTCTTGAAAGATCATGTAAGAGGTTTTAACCTGGAGCTGGATTCCTCACGATTCTGTAGAGGGATTGAAATGGCAGTGCATCCAGAGAAGAAAATGGTGCTATTAAAACGAGGAGTCATGAAAGAGTTTTCATAAATTACAAACGCAACATTAAATGGGAAGATGCCTAAACTAATCTACAGATTTGTTGTAGGACAAATAAAAATCCCAATAGGATATTCCTGGTACCGGACGAGAAGATTGTAGAGGGTATCTGGAAAAGAAAACTGGTAATAAAGCTCTGAGGGTTTCCCAAGTGTTGTCCTCAGAGATTCTAGCTGTATAAAAGTTATTTAGCTTTCACAGATCACTTTGTGATATCTGATCTCTTGTGTATGTGTGTTTTCATTGCATCTATTAAAAATTATTGAAAATAGGCTTTATAGGCTGAGCATGGAGGCTCAGTCAATCCTAGCACTCTAGGAGGCTGAGGCAGGTGGACTGCTTGAGCTCAGGAGCTGGGGACCAGTCTGAGAAAGAGGGAGACCTCGTCTCTAAAAATAGCTGAGTGTTGGGTGGTACCTGTGCCTCAAAGGAGTAGGGCCCCGGCCACATATACTAGAGGTGGCAGGTTCAAACCCAGCCCCAGCCAAAAACTGCAAAAAAAAAAAAAATAGCTAGGCATTGTGGTAGGTACCTGTAGTCCCAGCTACTTAGGAGGCTGAGGTAAGGCTTGGGCTCAAATTCACTTGAGCTCAAGAGTTTGAGATTGTTGTGAGCTGTGATGCCACAGTACTCTACCAAGGGTGACAAGCGAGACTCTGTCTCAAAAAAAAAAAAAAAAGACTTTATTTTTTAGGGCATTTTACAAGCAAAATTGACCAGCAAGTACAGAGAATTCCTATCTACCCTTGCCTGTCCCTACATGGGAGCCTCTCCAATATCGACATCCCTTGCCAAAGTGGTTCATTTGTTACTATGAATGAAGTTACATTGAGACATCATTATCACTCAGAGTCCTATTTCACACGAATGTTCATTCTGTGGGTTTAGACAAATGTATGAAATGTATCCACCATGACAGTGTCATACAGAGTAGCTTCATTGCCCTAAAAATCCCCCAGGCTTCACTTACTCTGTTCCTTCCTCTCTCCTCTCTTCCTCCTGGCCACCACTGTCTCCATACTTTCTCCTTGTCCAGAATGTCATTTGGTGGAGTCACGCAGTGTGCAGCCTTTTCAGGTTGACTTCTTTCAGTTAGTAATATACACTTACATTTCCTCCATGTCTTTTCATATCTTCACAGCTCATTTCTTATTAGTGCTGTGTAATATTCCATCGACTCAAGTTATTGGATATTTATCCCTTCAGTACCGAAGGACATGTTGGTTGCTTCCAAGTCTGGGCACTGATGAATAAAACTGCTATAAACCTCCATGTTCTGCTTAAAACAGGGTGTGGGCATATGTTAACAGCTCCACTGGCCGCATACTAAGCAGCATGATGCTGTGTTGTATGGTAGAGTGTGTTTAGTTTTTTAAGAAATAGCCAAATTGTCTTCCAAAGTGGCTGTATCATTTTGCATTCCCACAGCAATGAATGAGAGTTCCTTTTGTTCCACATCCTCCCCAACACTTGGTGCTGTAAATTTTCTGGATTTGGGCCACTCCAAAGTGTGCGTAGTGGTATTCTCATTGTTATTTTAATTTTCATTTCCCTGTTGACATATGATATGGAGCATTGTCTCATATGCTTGTAACTAAGCATCTGTACATATTCTTTGATGAGGTGTTTATTTAGACTTCTGGCCTATTTTTAACATAAATTTTTATTGTTGATTTTAAAGAGTTCTTTGTGTGTTTTAAATAACAGTCCTTTATCAGATAAGTCTTTTGGAAATATTTTTTCTCAGTCTGTGGCTTCTATTTTTATTCTCCTGACTATCTCTTGCAGAGGAAAAGATTTTATTGTGGTCCAGCTTATCAACTTCTTCTTTTATAAACTATGGTTTTGGTATAATATCTAAAAATTAATTGCCAAAGTCAAAATTCTAGATTTTTTATTTTATCTTTTTTAATATTTCTTTTTGTTTCTTTTTATTTCCTTGTTTTTTTCAAAATTTATCTTTATATTTCCTTGCTTTTTTTGTTGTCGTTGTTGAGACAGAGTCTCACCCTATGCCCTGAGCGGAGTGCAATGGCGTCATAGCTCACTGCAACCTCAGACTTGGGCTGTGGGTATCCTGCCTCAGCCTCCTAAAGCTGCTGGGATTACAGGTGCTCACCATGGTGCCCAGCTGGGTTTTTCATTCTTTTTATGAGTTGGGGTCTCACTCTTGCTCACACAAGTCTCGAACTCCTAAGCTCAAGCAATTCTTCCGCCGTAGCCTCCCACAGTGTTGGGATTATAGGTGTGAGCCACCATGCCATCTATTTCATCTTTAACTCTAGTAAGAGTAGCCCACATCACAAAATCCCAAAACTACAGACGTTGGCGTGGATGTGGAGAAAAGGGAACACTTCTGCACTGCTGGTGGGAATACAAGCTAGTACATTCCTTTTGGAAGGAAGTTTGGAGAATACTCAGGGATCTAAATATAGACCTGCTGTTGACCCTGCAATTCCTCTACTAAGTATATATCCAAAAGACCAAAAATCACTTGGCAACAAAGATATTTGCACCAGATTGTTCATTGCAGCTCAATTCATAATTGCCAAGTCACAGAAATAGCCCAAGTGCCCATCGACCCATGAATGGATTAATAAATTATGGTATATATGTATACCATGGAATAATATGCAACACTAAAAAAGATGGAGACTTTACCTCTTTTATGTTTACATGAATGGAGCTGGAAAATATTCTTCTTAGTAAAACATCTCAGGAATGGAAAAAAAAATCCAATGTACTCAGTACTACTATAAAACCAATTTATAACCACTCACACTTTCATATGAGAGATGAATCATAACTATAGCCCAGGATGAAGGAGGGAAGGGAAGGCAGATGGAAAGGGAGGGAGGTGGCTTAATAGAGGGAGGGTTAATGGTGGAACCACACCTATTGAGCATATTGCAAGGGTACAAGTCAAATCTATCAAGTATTGAACAGAAATGTCTTAACACTGTGATTAAGTAAATGAAGTGAAAGCTATGTTAATTAGTAGGATGTAAGCACTCTAATTTGTACAAATAATCAACACATTGAATCCCACAAAGTCATGAATGTATTCATGATCTATATGTATATATGACTTAATAAAAAAAGAAGTTTATAATTTTGTGTCTTACATTTAGTTCTGTGATCCATTTTGAGTTAACTTTATGAAGGGTGTAAGGCCTGTGTCTAGACTCATCCATTCTGTGAGTGGATGTCCAGTCATTTCAGCAGCAGTGCTTGAAATTCATTGTATTGCACTTGCATTTTTGTATAAGCTGACCAAGTTTACGTGGATCTATTTCTAAGCTTTCTTTTTTATCCCATTGGCCTTTGGCTTTTCCTTCACTAATCTGATGCTGTCTTGATTATTGTAGCTTTATGGTAAGTTTTCAAGTAGAATATGTCAGTCCTCCAACTTTGTTCTGTTCTTTCATTATTGTGCTGGCTATTCTGAGTATTTTTCCTCTCTATATAAACTTTAGACTCAGTTTGTTGATATCCACAAAAATAACTTCCTGGGATTTTTATTGGGATTGCAATGAATCTCTAGAACAGGTTGGGAAGTACGGACATCTGGACAGTATTGTTCTCCTACCTGTGAACATGGAATATTTTTTTCCATTCATTTAGTTTTTTTTATTTCTTTCACCAGAGTTTTATAGGTTTCCTCATATAGATCTGTACATATCTTATTGGATTTACACTTACATATCACATTTTTTTGGGTGCTAATGTCAATAGTATTACGTTTTCAAATTCAAATTCCACTTGTTTAGTGCAGGCACATAGGAAAGTGATTGATGTTTGTATATTAACCTTTGTCCTGAAAATTTTCTCTAAAGTCTTATAAGTTCCAGGAGTGTTTCTGTTGATTCTCTTGACTTTTCAACATAGATAATCATGCTGTCTGTGAACAGAGATATTTTTGTCTCTTTCTTCCCATTTCTGTGTACCTTTTATTTTCTTCTCTTCTTTTATTGCATTCACTATGACTTCCAGCACCAGTTGAAAAGGAATGGTTGACAGGGACATCCTTGCCTTGTTGCTGATCTTAGTAGGAAAGCTTTTAGTTTCTCACCATTAGGTATGGTGCTATCTCTAGGCTTTTTATAAATATTCTTTGTCAGATTGACGGTGCTCCCTTCCACTTTTATTCTACTGAGACTTTTTAAAAAATCATGAATTAGTGTTTGTTTTCAAATGATTTTTTTGGCATCTATTGATAAAATAATATTTTTCTTTTTTGGCCTGTTGATATGATGGTTTACAAATACTGAATCCGTCTTGTCTACCTCGGATAAATTCCATTTGGTTGTAGTGTCTAATTCTTTTTTATTTATTTAATTTTTTACGTATAATTCTTTTTATACGTTGTTGAATTCATTTGGTTAATATTTTGTTAATGATTTTGCATCTATGCCCATGAGAGTTTTGGGTCAGTATAATTTCTTTCCTTTTCTTCTTTCTTTTTTCTTGTAACATATTTGTATGGTTATTAGAGTCCTACTGGCCTCATAGAATAGGATAAGAAATATTCTGTCTGCTTCTATCTTCCAAAAGAGACAGTGGAAATTTAGAATAATTTCTTCCTTATATGTTTTGTTGAATTTATCAGTGAACCAATTTGTGCCAAAGGCTTTCTGTTTTGGAGGGTTATTAATTATTAATTTGGTTTTTAATAGTTATAGGCCTATTCTGATTGTCTATTGGTAGTTTCTTTGGTTTTTAATTCTTTCATTCTCCTTAATCACATATTTTGGATCTATCAAGGGTGAATGATTATAAGCATGATCCAATATCATGTAGCCAGTAAATTCATAAAGTTCACGAAAGCACATAGGGTCTATATGTATTATTTAAATACTTATGTAATAAATGTGTAAAATATTTACACAGTAAGTATAAGGATTGAAAGACATTATGAACAATGTAGTTCGGTAAATCTCACAGGTGGTTTAAAGAGATTATTTTTACGATTAGTTAGGTAGAGTGGCATATGGGAAAGAAAACTCACTGTAAACTCCATGACATTATATTTCAAATGTAGCAGAAGCACTTACTACTTAGGAACCTTGAGAAAGGAATTTAGAGCTCTCATAACCCCAGTGCTATAATAATTACATGAGAAATTGTAATTAGAAGTCTCTCAATAATTGTGATTCCCCTCTGTCTTCATGTTCAGTCCAGTTTAATTTCAAAATGCAAATGAAAGTAAATAAAAGTGTTGGGGTATGATCGATTGTTTTTGGAGAAAATTCCCAAGCACAACTGCTGAAATTGAAATGACCACAGCTGGCTCGGCACCTGTGGCTCAAGCGGCTAAGGCGCCAGCCACATACACCTAAGGTGGCGGGTTCGAATCCCCAGCCTGGGCCCGCCAAACAACAATGATGGCTGCAACCAAAAAATGGCGGGGCGTTGTGGCGGGCGCCTGTGGTCCCAGCTACTTGGGAGGCGGAGGCAGGAGACTCGCTTGAGCTCAGGAGTTGGAGGTTGCTATGAGCTGTGATGCCATGGCACTCTACCCAGGGGGATAGCTTGAGGCTCCGTCTCATAAAAAAAAAAAAAAGTGAGATTCTATCTCAAAAAGAAAATGAGACAGGGTCTTGCTTTGTTGCCCAGGTTAATCTCAAACTCCTCCTCAAGTGACCCTCCCACCTTAGCCTCCCAAGTAGCTGGGACTACAGCGTGAGCCACGATGCCTGGCGAGTTCCCTTGATGAACATGCCTGACTGCTGCTACTGCTTTTCATTGCCCTGTTT
>CAUYQV010099366.1:0-37712 GCA_963574575.1 Galagoides demidoff | reverse complement strand
CTCAAGCTATCCCCCTGGGTAGAGTGCCATGGCATCACAGCTCATAGCAACCTCCAACTCCTGGGCTCAAGCGAGTCTCCTGCCTCCGCTTCCCAAGTAGCTGGGACCACAGGCGCCCGCCACAATGCCCAGCCATTTTTTGGTTGCAGCCATCATTGTTATTTGGTGGGCCCGGGCTGGGGATTCAAACCCGCCACCTTAGGTGTACATGTCTGGCGCCTTAGCCGATTGAGCCACAGGCGCCGAGCCATGAAATCTCTTCTTGATGAGTGTTTCCCTTGACAACTATGTAGTGTCCATCCTTGACTTTCCTTATCTTTGTTTAAATACTATTGTATCTGCAAATAAAATTGCAACCCCTGCTTTTTTTTGATTTACATCTGCCTGTATTATGGACGCCCATCCCTTCACCATTAGTCTTTTCTTAATCCTTTGAGATAAGATAAGTCTCTTCTAGGCAACAGATACCTGGCCTGAGTTTTTGTATACAGTCAGCCAACCTGTGCTTCTTTAGAGGACAAATTAAGCCATTCACATTAATTCAGAGAATTGTTAGATATGGTTATGTTTTGGCCATCATATTTTTCAGAGGTCCAGTGCATATTTATAATCCTTTCACCACTGTGGAAGTTAAGTTTTGTTCTATAAATTCTGGGTGAGTTTACTTTGGTGGTAGACCATTGTGTTGGTCATTACAAAAATGTATCTGAGTATTTCCTGAAGAGTTGGTTTAGTTATGGCAAATTTCCTCAACAGTGTATGTCAGTAATGTATTTGATTTCTCCATCACAAATGAAACTTTGTTTAGCTGGATCCAGAATCCTGGGCTGAAAGTTGTTTTGTTTTAGAACATTGAAGGTTGATGATCATCCTCTCCTGGCTTGAAAAGTTTTGGCTGAAAGGTCTGCAGTCATTCTAATATTTCTCTTTTTGTAGGTAATGCTTTCTTAAGTCTGGCTGCTTGCAGGATTTTTCTCCTTCATATTAACTTTGGCAAAGTTATTTATAATGTGTCTAGGAGATACTATATTTGGATTGAGTCTTTTGGGGTTCTGAAACTATCTACTATATGAATTTCTGTATCTCTTGCAATGGTTGGGAAATTCTCCTCCATAATATCTTGAAGTAGAGCATCTGTGCCTTTAGGACCATTCTCTTCTCCTTCAGGATTTCCTATAAGTCAGATGTTTGATCTTTTGAAATAATCCCACAACTCAGGGAACGTTTTGTTCTTATTTTCTATTATTCTACCTCTTTGACTGCTTAGGATTGTTCAAAAGCCTTGTCTTAAATTTCCTTTCTTCTGCCTGCTCAACTCTATTACTGAGGAATTCAACTGTATTTCAAAGCTCCTCCAATAATTTTTTCACTTCCTTGAGCTCTGCTATATCTTTTCTCATTATGTCCATATCCTTGGTGACTTTGTCTTTGAAGTCATTAAGTTCTTGAGACAACTTTTGAACTACTCTTTGGATTTCTATTTCCATGTTTTCCTCCATTCTATTCATCTTATTTGCCATCCATATTCTGAATTCTATTTCTGACAATTCAGCCATTTGTCTATGAATGGCATCTTCTATTGTCTCTCCTTTGTCATTCCTTGTGGGAATTGATCTACTCTGATTATTCATGTTGCCAGAGTTCTTCCACTTTCTACTCCTTGAGTATTTTCTGCAGTTTGGCAATTAAAATTGGTAGGGTGAGATTGGATTAAAGGCCTCAGCAAGTGGAGTTAACCACCCTTTTACCAATGAACTGGGGCTTGTGATTGTGGTTTTTCCCCTATAGCCTTACAAAGGTCCCTTTCAGAGCTGTAGCCAGAGACTCTGAGGACCTGCTTAGTGAGATAGCATAAGCTGGCTCTGTCTTGAAGTCAGCCAGCCTCTACCCAATCCAAACGAGTCATAGTATTAGGCTGAAATCTCAGCTGAGGGAAGATACAAGCAACTGCAGTGCCCCGCCCCCCAGCAGCAACAGCTAAAAGAGAACCATCAGTCCTTCCTGCTACCAAAAAACTACCATTCAAACTCAGAGTGTCCCCGGGTGGACAGCCAAGGTCAAGAGTTCTAATCAGATTGTCCCGGGTTATATAATCACTACTCAACAGGGAGAGCTCAAAGGTTCTCCAGTGGCCCAATAGTACAAATCCATAGGCAGTTCCTTACTGCAAACCCAAGGAAATGGAACCTGGACCCCTCTGGTGACCCACCAAGTAAGAAAAGATCACCCATTGCACACCGTTGCAGCTCATCTCTCTCTCCTGTGTGCCCACCCTACCCCTGCTTCCACTCCAGTCACTGTTTCCACGTTGCCGTCCAGTGACCCACACAATGCCAAGCCCCCTCAGGGAATTGCCAAACACTTTAAGCTCTGAAGGGGGCAGACTTTTAGACCACCAGGCGAGGGGGAAAGAGTAGACTGGGAATTTAGAACTGTGGGGAAAATATTTGTTCATTTTTTTTTCCAGGCAGGATTTTGCCTAGGCTCACAAGTGGGACCTCCCTGGAGAAGGAGGCCCAGTATTTAGCAGCAACTCTCTCTCATGGGGTAAAATGAGAGGTCTTTTGTTCCCCGCTCATTGCAGAGAGCCCACAGCAAACTCCTTCTTGGGGAGGGATCTCTCATCCTCTTGGCAAAGGGCTTTGTACCTGGAATTTGTTTTCTCAGACTCTTTCTTGGAGTTGCAGCTTGACTCAGCAGAGATGATGTGCACTTGTCTATCTCCTTTTTTAGCTCAGCTTCCCACCTTTGGCTTCGCTAAGTCCACTTCTGTACAGTATCTCTCCCTCTGGACAGGAGCCTCTGGCGAAAGCTGCCTCTAGTCAGCCATCTTCCTTCCTCCTTCAAAAGGTATGAATATTTTTAATGTTCTTGACATATACTGCAAAAAATAGCTTCCAGAAAGGAAACACCAACTAACAGCCTCAGTGAAAGTTCACATGGATGTCTGCCTCACTGCATCTTTAACACAATTGAATGTCATCATAATTTAAATCTCTCTTAGTTTTGTACACTAAAAACATTTGTTTTGATTTGTATGTCTTAGACCATTTCTTCATTTTCAGGGTCTTTGGTCATAAATAGTAGAATTTAATTGGCTAGTTTTAATTAGAAAAGGAAATATTAAAAGAATACTCTGTGATATATGTATACCATGGAATACTACTAAACCATAAAAAGATGGTGACTTCATATCTTTTGTATTAACTTGGATGGAGCTGAAACACATTCTTCTTAGTAAAGTTTCACAAGAATGGAAAAGCAAGTGTCCGATGTACTCAATACTGATATAAATCTAGTAGATGATCTAATACACACCAACATAGGAGAAAACTCAATTTAATTCAAGTTGGGGGGAGGAGGAATGAAGAAAGCGGAAAAAGGAGAGAAGGCGGGTATTGATGTGTTCCTACTTAATTGGCATAATGTAAGGGTGTATGGCATATCTTTTCAGTGTAGGATACAACTACAAGATGGACTCTACCTAACAAATGCAAATATTGTGACCTGGGTGTTTGTACCCTCACATTAACCTGAAATTTAAAAAAGATTTTACTCCCTTACCTTCGAAATCTAAAAAAGAAAAAGAAAAAAGAAAACCATGTAGCTCAGGGAATTAAAGTGAAGGTTGGAAAAACCTGATGTGAAAAGGGGCCATGGCTCTAGGAAAGAGGAAGGAATATGTGATGCTCTTACATGTCACCATCACTGGGATGAATCCATTTAACATTATAAGCATCTTCAGGTCAAGAGCCTTAGCTTGGGCCACAGGTCTAACCTTGGATATAGCAGGACAAGGCAAGGTGCTTTGATTCAACCAAGATAGCACCAGCTGGGGGAGAAGTATATACATTACCATTACTAAGGAGGACTGGATCCCAGACAGCTAAAGAACAATAAACATCTGCTACAGGGTTTAATTTCTGAGGATTTCCAAATCCATGCTCTTTTCATTGAGTTAAAAGTTCTCTGCTCATTATGCTGGTTCTTTGGCTATCCTATTAGTTGGTCAAATAAAAGACCTAGTTTTTATCAGGAAGTTCAGCATCATTAGAGTCTCCACCATGGATAAGCTGAGGAAGAGCCTCTTTGGTTGGGAGAAAAGTCCAGAAATGTTGAAATATGGAGATAAGATCCCTTTAACTTTGCCAAATTCAATAAATAAGAACAAAGGGATCAAGGAAAGCCTTTGACCAGGGGTTGGCAAACTTTTTCTATAAAGAGACAAATAGTAAATATTTTAGGGTTTTCAGGGTCATACAGTCTTTGCCTCAACTACTCAACGCTGCTGTTGTAGCACCAAAGAAGCCATAGTTAGATGATAAGAAACAAATGTGCATAACTATATTCCAACAAGACTTTACTTAAAAATCAGGTGACGGGGTAGAGCCTGTGGCTCAAGGAATAGGGCGTCAGCCCCATATACTGGGGATGGCGGGTTCAAACCCAGCCTGACCAAAACTGCAAAAAAAAAAAAAAAAAGAAAGAAAAAGAAGAGTATTTGTAAGTTGCAAAAAATAAAATGGTGGGAAAGAACAAAAAAAAAAAAATCAGATAACAGGCAGGACTTGACCTGGTGGCCAGAGTTTACCACCCTCTACTCTAAAGCAAACAACAACCCAATACATAATGCTTTAGTTTGTGGTTATTTCAATCCTGGCTCCAAATGGTGAAATTTCTCACACGATTTTTAAGAATTTCCCCTCAGTTGCCAACATTTAGGACAGTATTCAGTATTCACTTAGCACCTTCATTTTAACCATAAACAAGAGCAGCTGCTTTTGGCTTGGAGAAAATATGACAATAATGAACCACTTGATAGGGAATCGATCTCCATATCAAAGTCATTTTCTCTGTCCATGTAGACAGAGAAGAGTAAATGTGCTTCTCACCCAAGAACACTCAACACACACGTGCTTAGCACTTATTGTGTGCCAGTGACTAAGTCTCCATACACAAAATACACAGGCCCATGCCTTAAAGGGTTTAAAACTGGTGGCAAAACTTAAAATCTAGAAAAACAATCTGGAGTTGAGTATTAATCTAGTGGATGATAGGTAAGTGTTACAGAGAACCAGAATTGGATTTGAATGGCAGTCACTATCTCAAAATGGAACAGGCTGCCTCACAAAAATGTCAGAAGAGCTTCAGCAAAGAATGAATGATCAATTCCCAAGGGTAGGTCTGAATCTAAGCAAGAGCTCTATCTAGAAGATCTATAAAATTCTGAACTCGTTGAACATCTCTTGGGGTATTCTTCAAGATTTGTAACAATTCCCCCTCCCATGAGTTCCCTCCTCAACATGCCAGGTAAAGTCCCCAGTGGCTACATCTATATTTCCATCTACCTTTCCATGACTGATGGACTCAGGGGTCAACAACTTACCCAAGTAGGATACGGTATGAAGTCTACAGGATGACCACCATCAATTCCTTCACCCCTTCTGTGCATCTGCTACTTCTCATATCAAGAGTTCTACTGTGCCTATGCTTGAAAGTGAGCTGGTCTTTTTCCTGCAGCAGAAGTAATGCTGTCTGACTTCTGAGGCAAGGTCAGAAGCTTTGAAGCTTCCATTTTAGGCTCTCGGAACATCTGTTCTTGGAACCTAGATGCTGTGTGTAAAGAAACCCTAGCCACCCCATAGAGAGACTGAGATGCTGAGGAAATGAAGTTTCCCCACTAGTGGTCCAGTTGAACCCCCCTCCCCAGCTGATGCCAGTACTGACCTGCTAGTCATGTGAACGTGACACCTTGGAAGTGGACCCTCAGCCCCAGCTGATGCTTCATGGAGCAAGGATGAGCCACCCACCCAAGCCCTGCCCGAACGTCTGATCTATAAATCATAAAATAAAATAAAATTGTTGTTTTAAAACACTGAGTTTGGGGGTAATTTGTTACCGAGAAGGAGATAGTAGGAACATGAAGCAAATCGGTCTTTCTCTCTCAAGAATTTGAAATGTGGGTTGGAGATAAACAAATATTAGAGATTTTAGGACCTGAGCCTTATTAAAAGCAACCCTTGGAGTAGATTAAAGCCACACAGAAAAAATGTAAAATGTAAATCTCTAGGCCACCCCCACCCAAATCTCTGATCTAGTAAGATTGGGATAGAGTCCAGGAATATTTTAAGCAAGCATTTTAAACAAGCATCCCATATGATTCTGATATCATGCACTAAAACTATGATTTGGGCATTCAACTTAGAGAACCAACTCACATACACTCAGAATTTCCTCACCCTATATCCCAAACTGGCTTTGATGTAAGCCTCTCCTTGACAATCCAGTGCTGGCTATTTGTAGCCTCAAGTCTGGGTGGACCACAAGGTTAAGAAAAGTCCACATAAATTAAAAAAAAAAAAATCAGCAGAGGAGATGGGGTGCCTTAATCCCCATTAACAAGGAGTTCAATCTAAACTGAACTTGAAAACTTAATTATCTTCTTAATTTTAGAATCCTAAAATTTCTAGGATTGCACAATTAAATGTGTCTGTTTAAAATACAACATGGAACGTGTTATAATCTTTGTTACATGTTTTCCTCCAAAAGGCAAATCTCATCAGACACCTTGGATTCTCTAGTAAGACAGGCCACCTGTGACTGCCCTTATCTGTAGAATTTCAAAGGGCTGATCAGTGTGTGTGAACTCTGGCTAAGGCTGATCAACTTAGAGGAAAATTTTCTTTGAGGAGTTCAGATAAGAAACCTGATTTACAGGCCCTGGACTCCCACAGTCCTGCTTTTAGTTAGATGTGAACCGGGTCAAGGTCTGTGTGTTCTTTCCTGCTTTAAAGGTTTATTTGGGAACAAGAAAAAGAAAATAAAAAGGTTTCTGAGAGTTAACTGGTGGACTAGTCACCCCTTCCCACAGTCAATCCAGAGAGGCAGACGCTATTTCAGTGGGCATTTGATTGGTCTCCTAGTGACAAGCCTGGAGTTCAAGTACAGAGTCAAGGCTAGCACACTAGCCAAGGAGGTGAAATGGACTTCAGCAACCTTCTCTCAGCTCTATTTTTAGCAGTGTTTCTCCTCTTACCTCACTCTTTAGTATCATACTGCCCTTCTGTTCCCCAGTTGTTCCCCAAATTAAGGTTCCCCACATAGAAGTGGCTTATTCAGGAAGAAAATTAGGCTCAGGAGTATTTTCTCCTCTTTCCTCAATCTCCTTTAATCAACCACCCTTGCATCAAAACACACCTTTCAATTCCCTCTGGACTTCTGGTGACTCATTCTTTCCACAGAATAGGTATGTGATAATACCTAAGTGATAATAGGTAAGTGATAATTTTATTATTATCCTTCAGGTTCCACTTTTGTAATTTAATAGGGGCCTCATGGAAGTAATCCCCCTCAGGGTAATTCATTCATGCTGGCAGTGAAATGGAAAGGTGAAAGCCACTCACACCCCCCTCTTTCTACCAGGCAGGCAGAGAGGCTCAGAGGAGTTGCAGGTGCTATCTTGGCTAGCATGGAAAGAACTTAGGTACTGAGCAAAGGAGAGTTAATTCTCAACATGGCTGTAATTGAATATATCTGGATTGGGGAATTAAAATGGCCTTTCCTATAACTTAGTATCTCTTTATTCTTCCCTGTATAAATTAATAAAGCTTCCTTTTGTAATCCAGAAATTAGAACCATCCCAAAAATCCAGTGAAAAAAAATGGAAACCTGAGGCTAGCGGCTCACACCTATAATCCTAGCACTCTGGAAAGCTGAGGCAGGAGGATCATGGGAGCTTAGGAGTTCAAGACCAGCCTGAGCAAGATCAAGACTCCATCTCTGTCTCTACAAAAAACAGAAAAATTGCCAGGCATGGTGGTGGGCACCTACAGTCCAGCCACTCAGGAGGCTAAGACAGGAGGATCATTTGAGCCCGAGAGTTTTGAAGTTGCTGTGAGCTATGATGACACCATGGCACTCCAGCCTGGGTGAGTGAGACGATATCTCAGCCTAAGTGAGACAAACGATGTCTCAAAAATAAATAAATAAATGGAAACCTGAAACTGATCCCCCTAAGCTGTTACTGGCACATTTGGGAAGGTAGTTTACACTCAAGGCGGATCCTAGCCCTTGGCCCTGGCTCAGGGTAGAGGAGAAAGCAGCACTAAATGAGTCCGTCTGACCAAAGCTGTTTTCCCAGCTTACCTACCTCAGCGCCTGAGACTGCAGGAAATCTGAACTGAAAGTCTGAAAACCCGACTTTTAATCCAGGATCTGCTGCTAACTAGGGCGTCTAACCCCTAACAGGAAAATGAGGGATACAAACCTTGGAAATTCTCTTCACCCTAAGAAAGCCAGGATTCTAAGAGGGAAGATCTCTGTTTAAAATACAAATTCCCTGAAAGGACTGACATATGAATTGACTATTACACATTACTCTTTGGCTCAAATGAACCTCCAGCTTACCCTGCCCATCTCTCCATAGGAAAAGACCAGACCTTTAAATAGGATGCTGAGAGGGGAAATACCTAGAAGATGGGGTCTCTGAAGGGAGGAGAGAGATCTGGTGGGGGACCCTGTTCTGGACCTCCATTTTGGAAGCATCAAAAAAAAAGCAGGCAGAATGAACTAAGTCTCCTCATTGTACCCTTTTTCCTTGGCCGAGCCTAAAGAAAAATTGCAAGAAGCCCGTCTTAGGCTTTTAGGCCTTCACGGATGCTTACTAATTGGTAAATGACTACAGTAGTAATGATCCCAAAGAATCCTGGTCCTATGACTGGCCCAACCCATCTCAAAATAGCCACTCTCTTTCCCGTTTAAAAAGACGAGACTCACTGATATGGGGCCAAGAGGGGTCAGGTGAGAAAGAAAAGAGGAAAATCACTAGCAGGTGCCTCTATTTGGCGTTCACTATTCACTCTGCCCTAGATACTGGGCTGGGTGCACTATATGGGTTCTCTTCTTGGATTTTCATGACAAATTTGCAAGATATCGCCATCCCCATTCTACAGATGGGGATATTGCCCAGAAGAAGTTTATCTGCCCAACGTCACCCAGCCAGTGACAAGCACAGTTAGGACTTAAATCTGCATCTTGGTAACACAAAACTCATATCCTTTCTATGATGGCCACCAAATAAAGAATTTTAGCAAATGAGTTGATTAACATTCGATGAGAGCTTATTTACCACCCACTGTGCTAAATGCCATCATTTATCATGACATCTAATCTCTCCTCTGATCCTACAAAACAGCTAGTATTGTCCTTATTTCACTGCTGAGGAACCTGAGATGAAGCAATTTGCATAGAGACACATGGTTGGATAGCAAAGACTTAAGCCAGACTATCTGATAGCCACTGCACATGGCAAACTTATTTTAGTTCAATCTTTCATAAATAAAGATTGCTCAGTCTTAAGAGGGATCAAAATATAAGAGATTTTAACTATGATCCAGGCTGTTGACAGACTCAGAAAGCACCCTTTGACAGCAGCTTGGAGTTATTAAGAGGTGAATGTTTTCAGAGTGCCAGACAGGCCTGCCCCAAAGACATTCAGTCTCAAAACAAAACTTTCTCTGAATCCTGATGTTCTTAAAATACACAGGCCAACTTCAATCATCCTGGGTCATGTGGCTGCTGTTGTATTCCATCTCAAAGGAGTCACACCCTGACCCTCTAGAAAATGTCTCTGGCATCTCTGCAGAGATGGGAAACCAGGGCAGGGAGGAGAGGAAAGGAAGGGAAAAAACCCAATGTCCTCTTATGTGAAATGCAGGCGGAGGCTGAGCTAATGAAAGAACATAGTTCCAAAATTGGAACCAAAACATATTTCACAAACTCTCTTGGCCTTGAGAAGGATTAGCTGCTAACGGACTTGACCGTGGGTACCACTCTGTTTACAAACTTCCCTTCTGCCCTACATGCAGACGTGACTTTCTGTGTCCTCAATGAAGGGCTGATTATCTGGTTACCTGGGCTGCATAAACCCAAACAATTCCCAGAGTCTCCAGGCCAAGATTTAAGGAGCAAGGCCTATAGGGGTACTCGCTGGGGATGTGTTTTCACAGACAGCTCAGACATGTGTGTGTGTCTGCAAAGGTGTCCCCACCATAAGCAAAAGGCCTGTATGCTTCAAAAATGTCAGCGTCATGGAAGACAGGCGATGGCTGAGGATCCGTCCCAGATGAAGGGAGATTAAAGAGACACAACCACCAAATCGAAGCATGATCCTTGATCCCATTTGGGGCTGGAGATGGGGAAGAAATTGCCATAAAACATATGAGTGGGATAATTGCAAATTTTGAGTCTAGACATATGTATTTGATAACAGCATTATACCAAAATTAAATCTGAACTTGATCATTGTACTGAGAGACTGAATATACAAATGGTCAGTGGCCAGACCACATACAAAAGTAGAACTCTGACCCAAAACCGGTGTCAACCTGCTCAGGAAGCCTACTACATACCAGACTCATGGGAAGCCAGGTGGCTATCTCTTGTGACAATCAAAGAATTTAAACAATCATTTCTATGACAGTCAGCCCCAAATGGCCAGGACTTCATTAGTAATTGACAGCTGCCCTAATTTTTGTTCCCACTTCCAATTTACGACCATCCAGAGAATGCCAACCATGTGCCCCTGACCAATCACCCAGACACCCCAGTTGTATTGGACACCACCACTTCCCCACGCCAACAGCCTCCAGCCAGGCCACACCTGAAGCTTTCCCACTCCTGTGTCTCCTCTGCCTGCTTTATCCCTGCCCAAATGCAAGTGCTGGTGGCTGACCCCTTGCTGTGGCAGTTCTGAGTAAACAGCATTTGCTTTTCTCATGTGTTTGGTCTTATTTATTTCCACAGCACTGTGGCTATAGGGGAGAATGCCCTTGCTCACAGGAACACACGCTGACATGTTTAGGGGAAAAGGGCCTGCCCTTAGTCCTCAAATTCTTCTGAAATATACATGCAAAGGGTATCAAAAATATGTATACACATTTTAAGAAAGGAAAAAACTGACTTAAAATTGTAATAATCAGAGTGACGTTTGACCTCTGCAATTACCAGAGATGCCCAAATGGGACTTGTATTCATCTTTTATTACCAGTATATATTGACTATTATAATTTTAATAGAATTTTTTCTCTTCTTAAAACGTATATATATTTTCTTGGCATCCTCTATGTGTGTATGTGTGTGTATATATATGGGGGGTGGGGAAGAGGAAGGGAGTCATAAAAGCAAATGCAGTAACCAGTTAACAGTGACTCTGGGTAAAAGACATGAGAATTCTTTATGCTATTCTTGCAATTCTTTCATAAGTTTGAAGCTACTTCAAAATAAAAAGTTTCTTAAAGCATCCCGAGCTGATTGCTTACATCCTGACCAAGCAGCCCACACCTGCTCACCTAAGACATTGGATGATGGATTTGAGTCTTGTCTACTTCACTTTATCTGTTCCCCTTTGCAGAACCACCAAGGCAAGAAGACAGGCTCTCTCAGCCAGTTGCCTGAAAAACGATCGTGCCCTCCCCACCCTCACAGCTTTCCTAACTCCTTGGCAGTTATCCATTTGGATCATTGACTGCACCGAGAATCAAGGTGATCTTGAAGTCCCGTCTTCCTTTCTCTCTAGCCCAAAGAGCACAGAATCAGGGTGCTGCTCTCATCATCAGCTCTCACATGTACCCTGGGCCGCGTGATGCGAATGGCTCATGAACTGGGGATTGCGAGGATGTTTGGAGATTGGCCATCAGTTTCTTAGGCTAAGCTGAGTTCTTAGAACTAGCTGGACTTAACTATTACATGCCAAAGCTGTTGTATATAACTATTCCCTAACCTTGCCTTCTGACTCTTCTTTCTTCCTTATAACATATTAGGGCAGCCTCTTCTTTTTTAAGCCATTCTTATCCCTTAACGCAGTGGTTCTTAACCTTGGATGCACATTGGAATCATCTGAGAAGCTTTAAAAAATACTGATACTGGGTCCAGTGCCCCAGACACTCTTATTCAATTGTTCCAAAGCACAGCCTGGGATTTGGTTTGTTTTAAAAGCTTTTGTTTTGAAGCTCCTCAGAAGATTCTTATGGGGAATTTGATTCTAATGTGTGCAACCAAGATTCAAAGTACAGCCTTTGCACATAGTTTGTAGAAATTACACTCTAAAGTGTTTAGGGATAAAGGGGCAAAATGTCTGCCTGAAAACTTCAAATGGTTCAGGAAAAATACAAAGGGACTAACAATTAGGTTAACAAACTCATCCTAGAGGAGGTGCCACATACCTCATAGCTGAATATCACCACCATCACTTTCAAAATACTCCCCTAGGGAAGCCATGCACCAATACCTTTTTTCCTGGAATGACCATCAGAGCTGTTCTCATATGGCACACAAAAACATGCAATAACAAATGCCCCTCAGTAAGACAAGGCCACATGTCCACACAAACACAGCTGTGAAACACTGATATACCAAGGTTATGAAATCTTACCGAGTTGTTTGTATAGTGCTGCCAACATAAGCTCACAGCAGCAAGTTTGCAAACTTAATTGTCAGACTTTGTACAACAACATAGAGAAAGAAGGAAAGGGAGGGAGTGATAAAGCATACGTTACTCTGATCACTTTAGAGAAATTCCTGATCACTTCCTCCAGGTTTAAGCTCACTGAAGCCCCCACACAGAGGCAATTTCCCTGAAGTGGTTAAGATTCACTTGGTCTTAACCAAGTGATTTATTTGAAATTCTTTTTCAACAACAAATTAAAGAAAGATGAGCTAGGAGAAAGCTGTCTCTGGTCTAAAAAAAATCAAAGGTAATCCTTGCAACAAATAAACTCATCCAGTCTATATTTACAGGGCAAAAACCCAGTTGCATCACTGCACACATCCCCTTGTGACTGCACAAGTTGCTACAAAGCAAAAAACAACAGGTCATCCAGATGTAGTTATAAGATACTGAAAATACATGGGGCAAGGAGATGATGAAATTGCACCAGATTTACAGCAACAGGTGGTGGCCTCTCCTCTCAGGCATATACATGGTCATCTGGCCTTTCAGTCACACGAAAGAGAGAACAAGGAGACCCAGCACCAAGGAGTCTGTTGAAAGATCTGTGGCTAGGATTCAAAACGGGGGGGCTATGCAGACACTGAAAAAGCATTCATTTGCCATGTTCTCAGTCTGAGCATTCATTAGGATCACACAGGGGCCTTCTGAAAACTACTTGTCTATCTCCAGTCCCCAGTGTGGCCCAATTAAATTAGTATCTTTAAATAGGGGCTGGGCATTAGTATTTTTTAAAGCTCTCCAGACAGTCTAACGTGCTGCCAGCTTGACTTATCTCACCAGCCAGGCAGGACACTCAGCTCCCTCACCTTGCAAGCCAGGTCTGTAGCCACATCACTTCCCTACTCCATCCCTTTAGCTCCTTCTTTTTTCACATACTTTCCCCTTTACACTCACACACTCACACACACACTCACACACTCACACATATGCACACACAGACCCAAAGAACAAAATTTCCAACAAGCCCATTTGCGTCATTACAGTTTCTTGCTTATCTGTCATTTTCTGTCTATTCATTTGGGGAACAGGTATTTCCTCTTAGTCTGTGGAGACTCTAGAAACATCTAGCAGAGCCTATGGCTCAATGAAATATAAGTGCTAATTGGCTAAAGAGTTGGTTCATCTATTCAGGCAAAACTTTCAAAAAACAGACATGCTAAGCCCAAGACTTGCCCTCCTAGCTAGGGTGGACTCAGACAGATACTGAATATCAAGCACCATGGACTGAATTCAAATCCTGCCTCCAACACCTATGAGCTATGAGACTTTAAGTAAATGACTCAAAACTTTTTCTCTAAGCCTCAGTTTCTGTACCAACCAAATGGAAATCTTAATATTCAACTCACAAAGTTGTGAGAAAATACATGCAAAATCCTTTGCAACTTCAAAGTGCCTGATGGATAATAAACATTACAAAAAGGGCAGCTGTTTTCAAGATCAAAGCTTGCTCTGAATTGACCCCCAAAGTTCAACTTGAGCACATATATCACCTTTTCTAAACAATGACAATGGTTAATGAAAAATAGTCTCCAGATGGTACGAAGCCCCATTCTGTGCTCTTCTGCTGGGGTTCCAGTATCCTGTCTGGGTGACCCTTCATTCAATTCTGACTATTCTCACTTTAAAGGAGTTAGTCACGAAGTGTCAACTTGTGGCTCAGCTTGTTTCATCTTTCCTTATAACAGGATACAAAGAAGGAAGCCAAGAATATTGAGATCAATTCTACAAATCAAACCAAATCTCTAGTCTCTGGAGACTTTGTATTCTCCAAAGTCTTAGAGATGTCCATTGATCACACAAGAGAGTCCTGAGTATGAACGACACCAGGATTGCCTGTAGAGCTTACCACAAAGGCAAAGGTGGGCTCACCCACCAGAGACTTTGATTCTATGGATCTGGAATCAGTTCTTGACTCTTCCCAAGGAGCATTCCATTCCAGGAGATTCCAATTCACTTAGCTGTGGTACAATTCCTGGGGAGACATTGACCTTATAAGATGATTAACACAGAGAACTCCAAGAAGGAGCCTGGGATTGTGAAAAGAATGTGGATACTGACATCAGACATAAGCATTCAGGTTCGTTCAGGGGCAGAGAGAAGGGAACACTTCTACACTGTTGGTGAGACTGCTACTTAGTAGGGCCATTATAGAAAGAAGTATGGAGAGTCCTCAAAGAACTAAAAGTAGACCTTCCATTTGATCCTGTGGTCCCATTACTAGATATCTCTTCAAAAGAAAAAAGAAAGTCACTTTACCATAAGGACATTTGCCCTAGAATGTTTATAGTAGTGCAATCTACAATCACAAAGATATGGAAACAACCCAAATGCCCTTCAACCCTTCCACACATGAATGGATTAATAAATTGTAATATATGTATTCCATGGAATACTGTTCAGCCATAAAAAGGATGGTAATTTCATAACTTTTGTCACAACTTGGTTGGATTTGCAGAATACTCTCCTAAGTAAAGTATCACAAGAATGGAAAGTTCAAGCAGCAGCACTAAGTTGAAATTTGTAGATTAATAATAATGTACACATGAGAGAAAAACCCAGTTACATTCAAGGGGGAGTAAGTTCCTACCTAACAGGTACGACGTACAGGTAAACATCATACTTCCTGGGTTATGGTCACAACTGCAACTCTGACTTTACTTCACAGATACAAACAATATGACCTAATCATATGTACCTTCTTATTGTCCAAAATAAGTAAAAAATTATAACAAAATAAAGATGTATGACTCGGTGCCTGTAACACAGTGGTTACGGCGCCAGTCACATACACCAAAGGTGGTGGGTTCGAACCCCGCCTGGGCCAGCTAACCAACAATGACAACAGCAACAACAACAAAAAAATCACCAGATGTTGCGATGGGTGCCTGTACTTCCAACTACTTGAGAGGCTGAGGCAAGAGAATTGCTTAAGCTCAAGAGTTTGAAGTTGCTGTGAGCTATGATGCCACAGCACTCTACTGAGGGTGACATAATGAGACTCTGTCTCAAAATAAAATAAAATAAAATAAAGATGTACATCCTGTTTAAAAAAAAGTTTCAATCAGTTATTTCATCTCAGTATTAGCACCATCATTTATAAAACAAGAGTAACCCATCTCACAGCATTATTATGAGGTTTAAATACAAAAACATCTGTAAACTATCTGTAGAGCAGCCGATACAATGCAGAGTGTATTGGCCTTCAGTACAACTTCATCACTATGGACTGAAGGACACATCATGAAAGTGACTTGGCTTTCTAGCCTGGGATACCAGGAGATGGTGATGCCCTTGGCCAAGATGGCAAAAAAAACTGAAGTGAGTAGGCTGAGAGCAGACATAGGGGCTTCAAGCCTAACTGACTTGCTGCCGACCAACACAGCTCTTTCACCTACCAAGGAAGAGAACCCCTAGGGCAAGTTCTCTGCCTGAACAAGCTTTTCCCTCCCAGGCCGGGCGACTCCCTTTCTTTCCTGCTGCTGCCTCATGGCTAATCTTACAGGTTCTCCTTCTCCTGAGAATGGCGTGGTGTCCCAATCCTTTGCTAGCACCAAAGATAAACCCACAAGAGCACTCAGCAATAGGTGACAGTCTTCCAAAATATGTGGAATGCCACAAAGTCCCTGTGCTCCTGAGGCTGGCTCCTCTCTGGGGGAGTCCCTGCAGGGCCCTTTAAGCTCTTGTCTCTGTTTTCATTCCTGAAAGGGGAGCGCCTTCTCCAGAAAGGATTTACAGTCCCCTCCCTGCATGAGCCCCCCCTTCTCACCAGAGAGCCTTGAGGTCAGACCTCTGGTGTCTGCTAAGGGCCCCTCAAGAGTGTGGTGGTCTCAAGTGGGTGACTTGCATCTTTGGGAGCCCAAGCCAAAGGAACACTCATCTCATTGGGCCCTGTCCCCCGGGAACTTTCCTACATTTGGGAGGGAGGGGGGCAGGCAGTCAGTCAACTATGTTTACCAACAGTCCAGAGCCCAACTTCCGTCACTCACATTTGCCCAGCCATCTTTGCCATGAGGGTACAATAGAGTCCCAAAGACAGAAATGACACAGAATTTGGGGAGAACTTGTGACTTCTGTTGGGGCTGAGAACATGACCCAACTATGTATGGCACTAGGGCATGCTGAGAACTTTGAACAAAAGTGCATGGGAAGGGCTTGGCGTCTGTAGCTCAGTGGCTAGGGTGCCGGCCACATGCAATCGGAGCTGGTGAGTTCCAATCCATCCCAGGCCTGCCAAACAACAATGACAACTACAGCCAAGAAGTAGCTGGGCATTGTGGTGGGCACCTGTGGTCCCAGCTACTTGGGAGGTTGAGGCAAGAGAATCTCTTGGACCCAGGAGTTTGAGGTGGTTGCTGTGAGCTGAGACACCACGGCACTCTACCCAGGGTGACATAGTGAGACTGTCTCAAAAAAAAAGAAGAGTGCATGGAAAGGGCTTTTGAACCAAGGTCTCCTTAGTGTTCCCCTGCCTCCTTTCCTCCCCTTAACTGAGTAATACAGAAACGAGAATTCCTCTTCCCCAAGGCAGGTCACAGAAAGTTAAAACCCCTTTCCCCCAAAGCAAGCCATGAAACCTAGGAAAGCCGCTCTCTCCCTTCTTTCTGGAACCTTGTTCCAGAGGGCCCTGCCCCCTGCCAGGAGGAAGGAAAGCGTCACAGAGAGGCCACAGATGGCCTTGCTGGGTTTCCCCCTCAGTCCATTACCATTAATCATAGCCCTTTGCCCAATCGCATTTCTACACAGCTATCCATTCTTTATCAACCCTAAACAGAAAAGCAGATAATATATTCTCTGTTGTTTAAAGTTTCATTTCTGAAGGTTCCTGTGTCACGTGGAACCTTTGATCAAATAAGTTTGTTATTTGCTGTCCTCTTGTTCACCTGGCTTTTATGATAGAGCGCCTGTGTGACCCTTATGATGGGTGAGGAAAGTATCATACCTTCCCATCTCTACATCTCCCAACAAACACTTCCCCCTCCACCCAATCTTGGGGGTTCCCCAAAAGATGCTGGTGTGTGCTAGAGAATGTCTTTTAGGTTCTTGTATGGAGTCTGTCTCTTGCCACAGCAACAGCCCTGGGCCTCCTCTTCCAGCCAGAAACTGGTTGGTCTGGCCCCTAGCTCAGGCCAGTGTTCTCGGCCAGCTGCACCTCAGATGCACAATGTCCCCACTACTTAGCCTGCTCTCCACTGACTGCTGCATCACAGAGGATGACAGCCTTTCTGCTCAATGTCCTTCACAGAGTTTAATGCTCACTCTGTCGTGTAACCACCCTCTTCCTCCCAGGTCAGAGAACAGAGAAAGAGGGAGAGTAGGAGAAAACCCATGTGCATTCCTAAGTCACACACTTCCTGCTGGACTCAAAGCTCCTTCCTTCCATCACCAGCCCATGCCCTCTGCACCAGCTGTCTGGGCTCTTCCCTCTCTACCCTCTCTCACTCTGCTAAGGGTCCCTCTGTCCTTCCTGCTCACAGTCCCTAGAAGGCTGGCCTTACTGGCCTCTGGACAAGCCCGGACATGTCCATAACCAATAGGAAACATAGATTTTAAGCCTTTAAGCCCGGACCACTACCACTCATGGTTCTCTGAGAATACCAGGGAAGTAGAGAATGTTCAAGAGGACGCAGCCCTCGCTGGGTTTACTAACTAAAACCCAAAGGAGGGGCAGCACCTGTGGCTCAAAGGAGTAAGGCGCCGGCCCCATATGCCAGAAGTGGTGGGTTCAAACCCAGCCCTGGCCAAAAACTGCAAAAAAAAAAAACAAAAAACAAAAAAACAAAAGAAGGGCCACAGAAACACGAGGCGATAACAAGAGAGGAAACTGAAACCAAGTGAGGAATATATAGGAATTCTCTAAGCCATCTCTGTACCTTTGCTATAAACGTAAAATTATTTCAAAATAGAAAATGTATTTGAGAAAGAAAGAGAAACAAGGAAGGAAGGAAGGGAAAGAGGGGAGGAGGAAAAGAAGGGAAAGGAAACACATCATCTTTCTGTGGGGTTCAGATGAGGAAAGACCATGCCTACTCAGGGATATTGGGTACTATCGCCAGGAAAAAATGTTACATATTAAAGAACTATAACACCTTTATGAATAAAATAGGAGGCAGGCCCTCTTCCCCAGTTGTACACTGCACACAGCCTCCCTACACACACCTCTACCACCACTACCAGGAATTAATTGCAGGACCATGGTCCTGCCTATCCCTCTCAAGTGGGCTCAATCTTGCCCATATAGACACCCATCTATATGGTAGGAATGTAATTCCTGGGCCCCTTGTGGGCAGTAGGGTCATGGGAGCAGTTCTGCCTGATCCGTTGTGACCAGAAGTTTCAGCACGGCATACAATTCCAAGATGAAGCTTCCAGAGTTTACCTTACATCTGCCTCTGTGATTACTTACATTCTAATTGGTGGCTGCACTGTCACCCTGAGTTTTAGAGAGAGGATACATGGAGCCAAGCATTCAGAAGACTCACAAAAAATGTGTGACATAGGTGAGACATAAGCCTTTGTAATTATAAACCTCTAAGACAGGGGTGTCCAACCTGCAGCCTGCAGGCCACATGCTGATTTTGTGAGGACTTTTTTTGCTCATCTGTGATGTTGGATACCATGGAAAGTATGCATGAATCTTTTTTTTTTTTTTTGGCACTAATTGGCTTCTGTTAGTGTTTGTTTATTTAATGTATAGCTCAAGACAATTCTTCTTCTTCAAATTGCAGCAGAGAAGAACAGGTTGGACAGCCCTGCGTATCAGGGTTGTTACTGCAGCAGAACTTAGCCTACGTTGATGGATACATCCTCTTTTCTTGACAGGTATTCTAGTCTTTCTCCCAACTGGTGTATCAATGAATCCGTGGTAGCATTCTGCCCCCTGCTTTTCACTCTTCCTTATCTTTCCATGCTCTGAATAATATCTTCATATCTTTGCCCATTTCCTCAGCCTGAAACATCCTTCAACATACTAATAAACTACTAACTAATGTACCTAGTTTCATTTTTTAAAACTCTGCTCAAAATAACTCCAAAGCCTTCCACAAGTGCCACATTGAAATGAATGGCTCCTTCTGCATTTTACCATGTTTAACTTGACATTTGACATAGATCTTATCATGGTCCAGTCGGGATAGTCTGTGGCTTTTTCCTCCATGGACCACCAGCTCCTTCAGGACAAGAAGCAGAGCTTTGTATTCTCCACACATGCACCCAGACATAGCTGGTATGCTCCAACATTATCATCCCAAGCCTGGATATGCCCTGACTTGGAATCTGTAAGCATCAAACTACTCACTTATGAATTCATTTTGGGCCTACAAGCATCACCTGAGTGCCCATTAAGGAGCAGGCACTACACTGGGCACTGAGGGTTCTGCAGTGTAAATGGCAGGATACCAGCCTTCCAAATCCCTCAGTCTGGTGGAGAAACGGAGATAATTATAAACATGTACCTGCTTCATCAACTTAGGGTCAAATGCACTCATTTGACCAGTGTTGGCAGAAAGACTCATATCTCCTCCTTTGGGGCACCTCTGCCTTCCTCAGGCCAGAAACCCAGCAACTTAGTCCAGAGAGGTGGGATGGGGCAGGGCTCATTGGCAGGGTCTGTCCACAAGCAGAGATGAGCCTAGTCATCCCTCCCCACTCCTGTCCCTCTGGTGTTGCTATGGCCCACAAGGCTGGCACAGCCAAACTGGTAGGGCTTATCTCCTGCTGCAGCCTGTACACACAGTTCAGTTCTGCCCTCTGAGCAGGTGTCTTTGTGGTTTCAACCCCTGTGCTAGGTCAGAGTGCTCCAAAGCCCAAGTCCTACACCCAGCTTCCTTGAACTAGAGAAACTTGTAGCATCAACCACATTTAGCACTGGCCTCTCTCTCTCCCACCAACTCTCAGACCCTTAGGTGAAGCCCAAGGCCTGGCCTACACTTTGGACTCCCATTTCCTGAGACAACCCTACCTTATGGGCTCTGTTGCCTCTTTCCTGCCATGAGCCTGAAAGAGCTTCCTGACTTCCAGTTCCACAACTGCAGAGTTAGGGTAGCAGCCCCGACCCTCCCTGCAGGCCCTGGCTCATTTCTCTTGGATGTTCTCTGCCACTTCTCCCAGAACAGTGTGTGCTGAGGAGAAGGGTGGTTTTGCTGAAGATCCCCCACTACACTCTGATCTTTGGATCACTGGTGTCCACTAGCCTTACAGTTACATAAATATGAGGATACTCAAGTGACCCCTCAGGGGACAGGAAGGCTAACAATCTTTCTTCCCTCTCTGCATATATACACCAACACAGGGTGCCAAAAAGTGTATACACATTTTTAAAAAAGGAAAAAACTATATTAATATTGTAATGTTCGATATATACAAATAACATTTGTTACTGTGTTTCCCGCCAAATAAGACACTGTCTTATAGTTATTTTTCTCAAGAAGACACAGTAGGGCTTATTTTTCAGGGGATGTCTTCTGCTCCACACCGAAATGCATGGTGTGGCTATGCAGATACGCTGCATAGCCATGCCCATCACTAGGTCTTATTATCAGGGTAGGGCTTATACTTAACAAATGCATAGAATCCTACTAGGGCTTATTTTGGGGGATAGTCTTATTTTTGGGGAAACATGGTATCCTGTATATTGTATCTCTTATCACTGCAGAAGTCAAATGTGACTTGAATATTACAATATATACACATAATAATGGTAAAATATCATGATAGGACAAGCACAGGGGTTGTGGAGCCCAGAAGAACGTCTGATCCAGATTCGGGGAATGGCAAGGGAAGTCAGGGAAAGCCTCTGGCATCATTTATCTGCATTATGATTCCCAGCTCACACCCATCCTACAACCCAAGTGCCTTAGCTAGGGAGCTGGTCTGAATGAATGCAAGTCCTCAGGCTGACATGAGTTCCCACAGGCAGTCTCCCTGGAAATGAAGCAGACCACAGGGCTGAGGAGGAGGTGGGGACCCATACTAAGGCTGAGGTGAACAAGACAGGAATTTGGGGAGTCACCATTTGAGAGTCGCAGCAGCAACAGTGATCAGAGATGGTGGCCAACTGTCTTCAAACACTGAACAGACATGTAGTGCCCAGACCCATGTTAGGAGCTGGATGTGCAGAGATTAAGAAGGTGGGCCCAGGGGTGCAGACCAGGCACGCAGCTTGCCGAGGCTCAGGTGGAAGAGTGAGCAAACTCAAGCCCAGAGTGAAGGATACACCCACCCCCGAGAGGGTCCAGGAAGGCTCAGGGAACAGACCACACTGGACGTGAAGATACGGGGTCTCAGTTTAGCAGGGGTGTCCAACCTTTTTTCCTCTTCTGCTATGCATTGGGAGAATAGGAGTTGTTTCAGACTACACGTTAAATACACAAACACTAATGAAAACTGATGAACAAAAGGGAACAGATCTGTGCATACTGTTCACAAATATCCATCCAACACCAGAGATAAGCCAAACAGTCCTCAAACAATCTGCAAGTGGCCCATGGGCTGCAGATTGGACACCCCTGGCTAGAGATGTCTTTGGAAAAATTAGAAAAATGCTCCTTCCCCTGAGCAGATACACAGGCTGGGCTTCAGGTTCTGCTCACCCTCTGCCCAGGTGCCTTGAGGTACCCCTGAAGGACAACACCCCCAATCAGAAGGGCAAAGGTATTCCAGGCAAGGAACAACATGGACAAAGTGAAGATGGGACTTGATCTGAGACCCTGTCAAATTTCCTGCCTAGGCTGGACATAGTCCCCGGAGTGCAGGTGATCTGGGGTCCACAGGGAGGAATTATAAACAGCTGCCACTAATTAGAGAGCAAGGAAAAAAGCACTCCTACGGGAGATCAGTTCTGAATCTATCAAGCGTAGGGGTGAAAGAGCTGAAATGACAGGGTGGCTGTAAGTGGCAGAGAAATTATTCAGGAAGCTTCAAAAATGTGGAAAATACCTGGGACCCATCCATCCCTTAATTTAAAAACAAAAAACACCTTTCTCTTCTAGAGTTCAGAGACTGAATCTCCCAAAATAGTTATGCTTAGCTTTGTTTCTCTTTGTGAGTTTAGAAAGAAACAAATACATCTTATTTGGCTGGATGTGACCTTCTCTGCAGCAAACGTATCTCCACCCCCTCCAGGAATGAGTCACCAGGAAGAACATTCTAATCAGACATCACCACCATCCATAGATGATTAAGGGAAATAAAACATATGTTAAGTGTGGACTTTTGGCCAGGGCCGGCTTTGAACCTGCCACCCTGGGTATATGGGGCCAGCACCCTACCCACTGAGCTATAGGCACCGCCCTTACTGTAGACTTTTAAAGCCAGTTCTTTTTGAAATAAAATAGGCCATGCCCTTACTCTGGCTCTCCCAGATTTAACCAAATGGAAGGTACAGGAGGCCACCCCACCACAACCAGAACCAAGGGTGTGATTTGAAAAAGGCCAAGGGTTTCCTAACTTGATCCCTAAGTAGTTCCCACCTAAGCATAGCATGTGCTACAAAAATCACCCTCTCAGACACTGCAATTGTCTCCTCAAGGCCCTACCAGTACCCTCCTGGGAGGACTCATGTACACTCAGTTTGTGTGCTTTTAAAATGGCTCCGTGTTATCCTCTGTGCAGTCTTGGGGAAATGTGCTTTGTTCCCCAGGGCGGATCATTCCACCCATCTCCTGGCTATTTTCTTTCCCTTCGGTCTGCTCAGTACTAATAAATGACATTTCCACAGAATTAGAAAGGAAACAAATTGTACCAGGTAACATTCCACAGATTTTGGAGTCAAACCACTTGGATCCAAACCCTGGCTCTGGTCTCTGAGTTTTAGTTTCCTTATCTGTAGAATGGAGATGGTAAGAGCACATTTCTCTTCAGCTGCCCTGGGCTAACGCAGGGGGAAAGCAGTTTGCACAGTACCCGGAAGCTCCTTAGCGCTACCTTTATACAAATCTCCTTTTATTGGCTGGGCGCAGTGGCTCACACCCGTAATCCTATCACTCTGGGATGCCGAGTTGGGTGGATTGCTTGAGCTCAGGAGCTTGAGATCAGCCTGAGAAACAGTGAGACCCTGTCTCTACTAAAAATAGGAGCCAGAAAATACCCATATAGCTAAGGTAATTCTTAGCAATAAAACAAAGCAGGGGCACCAACCTACAGACTTCAGGCTGTACTACAAGGCCATAGTGGTCAAAACAGCATGGTACTGGCACAAAGATAGAGACACAGACATCTGGAACCCGATAGAAAACTAGGAAATGAAACTAACATCTTATAACCACCTAAGCTTTGATAAATCAAACAAGAGCATACACTGGGGGAAAGAATCTCTATTCAGTAAATGGTGCTGGGAGAACTGGATATCCACATGTAAAAGACTGAAACTGGACCCACACCTTTCTCCACTCACAAAAACTGATTCAAGATGGATAAAAGTTCTAAATCTAAGGCATGAAACAATAAAAATTCTCAAAGTGTGGGGAAAACACTTGAAGGTATCAGCCTAGGGAAAGACTTCATAAAGAAGGCTTCCTTGGCAATTGCAACAACAAAAACAAACCAATGGGAATTAAACTCAATAGCTTCTGTACAGCTAAGAAGACAACAACTGAAGCAAATAGACATCATCCAATGGGAAAGGATATTTGCATATTATGAATCAGACAAAAGCTTGATAAGTAGGATCTACAAAGAACTGAAATTGATCAACATAAAAGAGCCAACAATCCCTTATATCACTAGGCAAGAGAAATGAATAGAACTTTCTCTAAAGAAGATAGAGGAATGGCTAACAAACATATGAAAAAATGCTCTTGTCCCTAATTATTAGAGAAATGCAAATAAAAACCACTCTAAAATATCACCTAACTGCGGTGAGAATGTCCCTGCATTCTCAAAGCTGCAGATGCTGACGTGGATGTGGAAAGAAGGATACACGTCCATATTGCTGGTGGGACTGCAAACTAACACAACCCTTTTGGAAGGAAGTATGGAGAACCCTCAAAGAACTCAAACTAGACCTCCCATTTGATCCTGCAATCCCATCACTGGGCAACTAACCAGAAGGAAAAAAATCCTTTTATCATAAGGATATTTGCACTAGACCGTTTATCACAGCTCAATTTACAATTGCCAAAATGTAGAAACAGCCTAAATGCCGACCAACCCAGGAACAGATAGACAAGTTGTGGTATATGTATACCATGGAATACTATTCAGCCACTAAAAAGATGGGTACTTTACATCTTTTGTATTAAACTGGATGGAAGTGGAACACATTATTCTTAGTAAAACATCACAAGAATGGAGAAGCAAGAATCCTATGCACTCAATTCTGATACAAGGACAATTAATGACCTAGTACACAGTGGGGAGAGGAGGAATGGGGGTGAAGGGAGATGAAAGGCGGGGGGGGTGAGGGGGTCACAGGGTGGGACATACCTCTTTGGGATAGGTCATAATTATAATGTATTATATTTTAGTGTAACCTGGTTCTTCGTACCCTTAATGAATGCCCAACAATAGAAAAAAAAAAAAACAGAAAAAGAAAAAGCAGCTGGGCATTGTGTCCAAGTTTGAGGTTGCTGTGAGCAAGGCTGATGCCACCACACTCTAGCCTGGGGCAACAGAGTGAGACTCTGTCTCAAAAAAAAAAAAAAGGCAAATTTCCTTCTATTTGACACTTTAGAAATTGCACTGTTTTGCAATCAGATAAAATGCAATTATTTCTCTTGGTCAAAATAACTCTACGAGGTAGATCTCATTACCCTACAAATGAGGAAAAGGAAGCTCACAAATCTGAAATAATTTGTTCAAAGCCAACCCTGGAGTGGGGAGCAGACCTAACAGGCCCAGTGCAGGGGTGTATGGCACACCTACCTGGTGAAGGGCTCAACTACAACTTGGACTTCACCTAACAAATGCAAACAATGTAACCTAACCATGTGTACCCTCATATTAATCAAGATTATTTTACAAATCACTCCTGAGTGATGGAGTCAAAATTAGGAGCCTGACCCCCTAACTCCACAGTGCACTATTTTTCCCGAGGGCCTCACTTCTGTGGTCTAAGCAGGTTTCCAGCACAAGATTTTACTCTTCCTCACCCTCCAAGTCTACCCACATCACACCTGCCAACCTAAGCTGGTAGCATGCTCAAGCTCATAATCAAGGTTATTGATTATGTGTTTAGTATGAGCCAGACACCAAGCTAAACTCTGCAGACATGTATCTAATGTAGTACAACCACCTCAAGTGGCAGAAGTTAAATAACTTGCCTAACAGGTAAGAAAGCAGAAGGACATATTCAAACTAGGTCTGTCTGCCTCCAGAATCAAGCTTCCAACCCCTAGTCTGTTACACTAGCTTTACTTTTGAAATGTATTTTATGCGATTTACAAGTAGTTCATTTATTTTTCCATTTAGTCAACACATACTTATTAAATGTCTATTGTGTGCCAGATGTCAGGCTAGGCCTAGCAGAGATAATGATGAAGAAATTGGACAAAGACCCCAACTTCATGCACAAGAGACAGACAATAAAAAACATAGATCATTTCTGGTTATGCTGTGAAGCAAGAGATGTGCAAGAGGTCCTATTAGCTGGGGTGGTCAGGAAAGAATCTCTGAGAAGGTAGCATTTGATTAGAGATGTGAATTAAAAGTGATCCATACTGATGTCTCAGGGGAAGCATTCCAGGTAAAGGAACAGCCAGTTCAAAGGGCCTGAGGTTGGCATGTTCACCAACAGGGTGCTCAAGGGAAGTTACACAGGTGGTACCTTGATGTAGGGAGACAGTTGCAGGAGACAAAATCAGAGACAGAACAGAGGGGCCAGATGAGGCAAGACCTGGAAGGCCATGCAAAGACCTCAGATTTTATCCTGAGCAAAATAGGAAGTTGTTAGAGGGTTTTGAGTGTAACATAAATGGACTTCTGCTTTTAAAAGATTGCCGGGCCTGCTGTGTGGAAATAGATGGTAGGAGGGCAAGAGTGCAAGCCAGGAAACCAGGTGGGAGGCTCCTCTAAGTAAGCAGTGGTAGTGGCTTGGACCACGGTGGTAGCAGTGGGAGTGGTGAGCATAGGTGAATTCTGGATATATATTTAATATGCTGAATTTAAACTCAATAGGATTTGTTTATGGGGTGAATGTTGAGTGTAAGAGAAAGAGAAATGACAAGAACAAATCTTGTGTTTTCAGCCTGAATGGTAGTGCCATTACCAAAATAGGAAATAGGAGTGTGGGAGAGAGGGGTGGGGTAGTATCAGGAGTTCCACTTGGGATCTGGCAAGGTTTTTAGACTTCCTAGTTGGGGTACTGAGTAGTCAGTCTAGGCTTTAGGGGGATCAGTGGAACTGGAGATATGAATGCAACCAAAGTCCACATCTGGTCTCTGACCCCCCCTCCATCACCAGCTGATTTTGGCCATGTTTCTCAGCCTCTTTTAATCTTAGTCTTATCATACATATAGTGGGGATAACCACAGCATCTACCTCCTAGAATGGCCATCAGGATTAAATGAGAAAATTCACATAAAATGCTTTCCAGGGTACCAGACACATAATAAATACTCAATAAAAAATAATTACAGTCCATTAGGGTAAGTACTTAATAAATATTGGCTTTTGTGGGGGAGGGTGTTAGTGGTAGTTCTGTTGCTGTTGAGTTATTTAATCCTTAATAAGGAGTTCAATGCTTGAACACCTAAATGATAATGAAGCCTCTATCTCACTGGTATTCTATTCTATAGCTGGACAACCTTTATCTCCTTTGGGACAGGAAGCATTTCTGTTCTCAGTGCTACTCTGAGCACCTAACATGTCATTTTACTTAATCTTCACAACAGCAGGAGTCACACACAGATCTTTCTTCTGTCAGAGTCTGTGCATTTTGTCCAGTGAAACATACTTCTTTCCAATAAATGCAATCATTTATTCTAGTTTTGTTCTCAGAAAAGATCCAGAAGAAGTCACCTCTTCTATGTGACAGTTTTCCTCCAAATCAACCAGTAAACTCTCTGGAATTGTTGATCACTGCGGGAGACTGTCCCCTCACCTGGCTAGGACATTGGGAAAGTCAGCGGCAAACACAACATGGCCCCAGGATCAATGACCTCCTCTTGGAGCCTCTACTTCTGCCAGAAGCCCCTTCCCAAGAGAAATCTTTTATCTAATGTTACTTCCATAAAGCCCAGGGAAGCAACTTCTCTACCCAGTGCAAGGGTCTGTGGATCCTATATTCCCAGTATAGGATTCTGATACATGACCCTCTCTCTGCCTTAAAAGGATGGGCCATCGTTTTTTCATTCAACCAGCAAGTTTTTAGTCTTCTCCAAGCTACATAGGCATCCAGGGGAATGCAAAAGAAGTATGAGGCCTGGTCTTTAAGGGCGTAAAGACACCCCATAAAAACATCCCAATAGCCTAGGGGACATCAAACAAATCACTTCACCATCTTAACTCTCAGATTTCTCAGTGTGAAATGCAGATAGTAATATGCGTAACCACCAATGCAAAGATTATTGTAAGGATTAAGTGAAATGATTAGGCATATTTTTTATTTTTGAGACAGATTCCATGGCGTCACAGCTCACAGCAGCCTCAAGCTCTTGGGCTTAAGCAATTCTCTTGCCTCAGGCTCCCAAGTACCTGGGACTATAGACACCCACCACAACATCCTGCTATTTTTCAATTGTAGTTGTCATTGTCGTTTGGCAGGCCCAGGCTGGGTTTGAACCCTCCAGCTCTGGTGTATGTGGCTGGCGCCCTAGGGGCTGAGCTACTGGCACCAAGCCCATGCTAGCTATTATTAAAGAAGATACCTACACATAGACATCCTTCTTTCCTGTTAACAGAACTTCAATTTTGTTCAGGAAAGCACTGTACCTGCCCCCAGACTATGAATTGAAATTGATATATGATTGTGATAATCATATTTCTCTCCACCAAGATACTCTTTCCCAGCCTCCCTTATGTCTAGGAATGTCCATTCGACCTTATTCTGGCCAATGAGAGGTGAGAGGCTTCAGGGAAATTTTTTTGCTTACCAATAAAAAGGACAGGGCATGAGATAATACACATAAGTGCCCCTCCCCCCTCCCCATCCTCCCATACACACAGTCATGCAATGTCTGGAGCTATGGTAGCCATCTTGTGACCATGAAGGAATAACCATGGAGGCAATATTCAAAAACTACAGAGAGAGAAACAAAAATGAAGAATGACTCCGGATGCTTGATGGGACTCTAGAGCTGATAAACCAACCTCAGAGGGCCTACCTAAGAGTTCTTAAGTGAGATAATAAATACTTGAGTATATAAGCCCCTATTAATCATATTAATCATATTTTCTTTTTTTTGGCAGTTTTTGGCCGGGGCTGGGTTTGAACCCACCAACTCTGGTATATGGAGCCGGCCTCCCACTCCTTTGAGCCACGGGTACCACCCATATTAATCATATTTTCTGACTGATTTGATGGTATCATCTATTGTTCTCATTCACTCCAAGCTCCCATCACTGCTCTTTCCATGACTTACAGCAGTGAACCACATCTCTGAAAACTAAAAGGGGCTTGCGAAGGGCGTCACTTTAACCAGAGCATACACAGTGAGGTCAGGCCTCTCTATTATTTTCCATAAAGTCCTCCTGTACAAATAATCCCAGAAGAATCAGCGAATGAGGGACCCTCGGCCCCAATGACTCACAAAATATTTCTCAGAAATTTTCCAGTACGACACCATGTTTGCCTTCTTAGTCAGCCCCGTACCCGATATGCCTCACGTGTTGTGTTAACGTCACTGTAGGTGTGTCCTGGCTATTCTGCTCTGCTTCAGTGGGAACACTTACCCTGACTGAGAACCAGGTTTCACCACTGCCCATGAAGCAAAAGAGGGATCTGAACATGTGAGTAAACGCACAGAAAATGCTTGGCATGGTGGCTGGCACCTGGCAGTTTCTCAGTAAAAAAAGAAACCTCATTATGATCATGATATAACATAATTGCTGCCACTTCTTCAGCTACTCCACAGAGAAATAGACAGACCCTGGACTTCCAAATCCATCCACACTCTGTGGCACACAGATGAGGATTCTTTCTGAACTGGTCTGTTCCCAGAGCAAGAGGGGATTAGCAGGTTCTGGTAGGTGAGCAGGTGCCTGACCAGGTTAGGACTTTGACCATTCAGAAGATGAGTCAAAGGAAGCCATGCCAAAGGAATCATACCCTGTCACTCCAACCTGAGCTGAAAATCAAGGTGTAATTTGTATTCTTCATCACCCAACAAGTATTTATTGAAGTACTTGGGAAGTGCTCAATACAGTATGAAAAAATTCCCTTGTAAACAAGGAAGAGAGTGGGGTATATACTGCAGAGGGGATTTGTGGCTTGATTAAAGGCCTTAATTTCAGGAAAACATCTCAGGTTTCAGCTGCTTCTTTTCCTGGAATTCTAATGGAGGTACCAAGTTAGAGGATCCCCAAAGGCACAGCCAAGCTGGTCAACAGCTCATCCCTCTAAACACATCCTGCAGCTCCATAAACAAACCAGTCCAGTACATCTGAATGATAAAGGGATGGGACTCACTGTCCCCCCAGGCAGCTATCCCAGTGAGGGACTCTGCAGAGTGCAGGACTACAGCCAGGAGACCTCCATCCCTGCCCCCACTGGATAGCTCCATATGGATCACTGAGCTTCTCCAGACCCTCATTTCCCCACCTGTCAGGGGAAGGGGCTGATTTCACAGCTCTTGTGATGGTTCACTTTGTGTGTGTGTCATCTAGGCTGGGCCACAGCGTCCAGACATGTGGTCAAACAGAATTCTGTATGTTTCTGTGAAAGGTGTTTGTGGATGAGGTTTACATCTGAATCAGAGGACTTTGAGTAATGCAGATGACCCTCCATAACGTAGGAGGACCTCACCCCTTACCAGCTGAAGACCTGAAAATCACCCCAATAAGAAACACATCCGCCAGCAGACAGCCTTTGGTTGGACTTGAACTACAACTATTCCCTGGGTCTCCAGCCTGCCAGCCCACCCTGCAGATTATAGCCTCCCAAGCCATCACAATCGCATAACCCAATTCCTTAAAATACATGTGTGTGGATAATTTTAGTTTAGTAAACAAAGTCTGTTATGAAAAATTGTGGAAGACTTTGAAATGGGAATTAAAAAGATGAGCAAGTGTCCTATTTAGTGCACTCTGCTGGGTTTTCTCTGCTTTCCATTATCTTTGTGCTGTTTTACAACTCTGAGAGTTGCAGAAAACTGACAATAATGTAAATGACTCTTGCCCATAGAAATAAAAATGATTAATCTGCTAAAAAGAAAATGCGTGTGTATATATATACCTCCCCACATTCCAGAGGTTAACATGGATGCTAAAAATACACACACACTCTCACACACACATTTTGGCTCTGTTTTCCTAGAGAATCCTGACCAACACAACCCCCAAACTCCTTTCTAGCTCTAAGATGCCAGGAGTTTGCAGGGTGGTGGAGGAGAAGGTTAGGCCTGTTTCTCAGCCTGCAGCTCCCTAAGGCAGAGATGTTAGAGTGATTGGGACAATGTCCTCTTTCAGGAGGACTTGTGCAATGGGCCTCCTCAGCACAGCAATAAATACCAGTAGTTCCAGAACTGGTACACCAAGTACTGTGGGGGTATGCGGAAAGATAAATTGATATGAACGTTGCCAAGAGGGAATCCAAAATAGGAGGTTATGGAGACAGCTTCACATTCCAGGGGTTTTGCCATCTTCTGTCAGGACCTCCCCAGCCACTTGTCACATCCCACTGCCATTATCCCAGGGGCAGGAAGGAAGTTTTTGACTTGTGAAAGATGAGGTGCTACAGAGCTGAGAGTCTGCTGCAGAGGAGACTCGGGTGGGATTTGGGGAAGACTGGAGGAAAGGTAGGGCAAAAACATCCCAACATTCAAATCCATTCGGGGACCACAGCTACTTGGAAGAGCCTGGTCCATGCCAGCTGTTCTCTGGCTGCCCCTGGGGCCTTCACATGCCTTTCCTTTCACACATTCCCAGCAGATCGCAGACACCGAACTGGAGAGGCCACAGATGGGAGAGGGTGGCTCAAGTTCTGCCTCCTTTGCTGGTTTTCTTCCTCCTTAAATCCTGTGTGTTCCAGGACCCATCGAAGGCCCTCTTTATTTCTCTTCCCTTCTACACTACTCCCACATGGATGAGCCCCAAACACAGATGTCCATCTCTGACTGCTCTCCTGTGCCCCTGTCTTGAGCATTCCCTAACAGGGGTGTCCAACCTGCAGCCCATGGGCCACATGCTGATTTTGTGAGAACTTTTTTTGCTTTTGTTTCTGTGGTGTCATTAAAAGTACGCACAGACCTTTGTTTTGCTAATTAGCTTCCATCAGTGTTTGCATATTTAATATGTGGCCCAAGACAACTCTATTCTTCCAACGTCCAGCAGAGAAAAACAAAAAGGTTGGACATCCCTGTCCTAGACTGTAAGTTCCACAAGGACAATGACAGCCGTTTCTTCCCTCTGATGTGTCTACAGCACCTGAAACAGATCCTGGAACATTATTGGTGATGAATAAATATCTGTTGAATAAATGAATGAACCTGCATCCCACCGCCTTTGGGCAGCTCCATGTGGGCTCTCTTGGACTCAGCACGTATAAAACCAAACTCTTGGTCTTCCCTCCTGCATACTGCCCTTTGTTGACTCCCTCCACGGTCCGTTTCCTAGGTCAATTCTGAAATCTGGCATCCTCTCTCCCTCTCCTTTGCGCTCCATCACCTCCCATTTTCAATGAATCTCCAAATTCTACCCTCTTAATGGCCCGCACCTGTTCAGTTTTCTTTTTCCCCACCTGGAAGGAGGAATTAGGTGTCCATCATTCTTGTTGCCTCTTGTATGCAACAGAATTGTCTGTTTGTTCTTCTTCTCCAGCTAAACAGCAAGTCCTGCAAGAACAAATACCTGCAATATTGCCATTTACCTCTGTGTGGGGGCACAGCAGAAGTCCTGGAATCTAATACCCACTTCCTAAATTCTGGGAAAATTCTCCATGGAGAGAGAGATGGTGAGGGGCAGGGTCTTACTTCTCCTACAGAAGCCAAACAAACCAAACGTACTCTCTCTGTGGTCATAATCCCACAACCTGGCCTACTCAGATACTTCTATCTAGAACTTAAAAAGTGGAGGGAGGAAAGCCAAGAGGCAGGCTCACCCAGAGAGCATTTGTGTGCTAACCATCAGGGTGACTGCCCAGCACAGTAGTGCCAGCTGTGAGCCCTAACCAGCAGGCTGCTCCCAGACATGCCCCTGGCTATGTTCTCTGCAGCCTGGCTTCCTTGCCTGGTTCTCCAGCTTCCTCTCAATTCTGAGAAGTAGCCACTATCCTTAAGACATGGCCCTTTTAAGAATATGTTTAGCTAGAGTAGCTTCTGGAACTTATAACCAAGAACAGGTAATAACTGACATGCTTGTTCTCACCTGTCTCTGAACCCCAGCATCTAGCAGGGTGCCTGGTATCTAATATGTAATCAGTATCTGAATGAATGAAAAGAAGAAAGGAAAGAGAAAGGGAGGAAGGGAGAAAAGATAATCATTCTTATTTTTTCCCAGAGAAAGGCTGGGAATTGTGGACCACTCTGAGTATGAGCCTCCGGTCTTCTTTGGCATTAGAAGACAACTACTCCTTCACTTGCTGCATCTTAGAATCCTTGGGGATCATGAGCAAATGTGTCCTCCTCAGCCCTGAGACCTCAGTAGTATTCGGCACCCTCCAGTTGTAGCTTGATCACCATGCTTTGCTTTCTGGAATGATATGGACTCAATATGAAGCCTGGTCAGACTCAGGTGACCAAGGGAAGAAGGAAGTAGAGTCTGAGCAGTTACGGAGGAAGAGATGAAACAGGGAGCTGAGAATTTGGGAAGGCACGTAAACACAACCGGTAAAATTCCCACACTTCGTAAAAACCACCTGAGAATATAAATTGGTATTATTTTTCTGAAAATCACTCTAGCATTCCCTTTGACCTAAAAATTCTACTTCAAAGCATCTTTTTTTAAAAATTGAGACAGAGTCTTACTTTGTCACTCTCGTAGAGTGCTGTGGCATCATAGCTCACAGCAACCTCAAGCTCTTGGGCCCAAGCAACTCTCTTTGCCTCAGCCTCCCTAGTAACTGGGACTACAGGTACCCACCACAATACCTGGCTATTTTTTTTTTGTTTGTTTAGCAGGCCCAGGCCAGGATCCAACCCACCAGTCCCGGAGCATGTGGCCAGCACCCTAACCACTGAGCTATGGATGCCCAAACCATCTTTCTTAAGGAAGCAATCGGAAATATGGACAATGATTTATGTATAAAAATAGTCAGGTTAATGTTACTTACAACCAGAAAAAAATTGGAAGCAACTTAAATGTCTAACAGTAAGGAAATGGCTGAGTGAAACATGTCTCATCGATACAATAGAATAGGAGACAGATGTTAAACACAGTGCTCACAGGAAAGCTATGGGGAAACACAGTGGCATAACGTCATGCAGAAGTGACAAGAGACATGCGACAGAGCTTGATCTCAAACAAGAAAAATGTCTTTATTAGAACAAAGCCTGGAAAGAAGCTACCCACGTGTCACAGGGGTTATCTCTTCCTGATGAGATCATGGCTTGTTTTTCTTCTCAATAACTTTCCATAATTTTCTACAATGAGTCAATATTACTTCATTGATCAAGAAAAAGGAAACAGATTAAAATACAAGAGTAAAAATTAAAACCAAATATAGAGCTGCTCTTTACTCAACAATACAACCTTTTTATTAATCTCAATTTCTTCTTGCAACAAACATCATAAATGTTAGAACAAATCCCATATAAGTAATTGAAGTACTCTGTCACTAAACAGTTATCCAGCCAAGTTCAACTGATCCTCTATTCTGCTCCAAGGAGTACTGAGTTGTACATAAAAGAGACTGTTGGTGTTAACTGCCTCTGTAATAAAATGAAGATTTGTAATAACAATGGCTTGTGGTGTGCTAAGTAACCATACTAAACTCATTTCCTTTACAAACTCAGGTACAGACAGACTGAATAACCTGCCCCAAATCAGGTGACGTTGAACTTGAACCCAGCCAGTCTGCCCCAGAGGCTCCCCCCCCTCCTCGCCCCACACTCTCCCTTTCCTGTATGTACTGCTCTATCTCACAGTTCCTCCTGGATCTAAGGAGAGATGGTTCTTAACATCCTGCAATAAACACAACCCTTGACTTTCTGCTCTCACCATCTCCAGATCCTGTTTTGTGACTCACAAAATTAATTGCTCTAAAACTTACATCTTCGTGTCTGTGGTCACAGTGTTTTTTATTTCTTCAACTTAAGTATCTGTCTCACTATCTAATTCATCATATTTAGCTTTTTTGGGAAATTTTTAAAGTGCCAAACCTCTTTCTCTTAAAATGTTTCTTTTTTTTTTTAATTTTAAAAAGTCTACCAAGGGGAAGCTACAATGAGCTGGGTAAATGAACAATATTATATTATTTTGTAAAGGAATTATGTCTATTAAGTCAAGACCATGCATGCCTAATAGTGGAATTTTGTTCGTTGGCAACAGCCTGATAAGGAAGATATTTGGAGTTAGATTGAGTTTTGGAGGAAAGCAAAACCAATCAAAAGATAGTCTTCTTGCCCCATTGTTAGAAAACGGGAACACACTGAAATTTCTGTCTCATGACTGGGCCTACCAGGAACTTGCCTGCTCTGCTTTCAAAGTATATTGCCCTCCTGAGTCTGGTCATGGTGAAGGTGGCAGCCATCAGGAAGTGCCTCTGAGAAGTTCTAGTCAAAGATCCTCTGCACAGGTGGAGAGAAACGCCACTTTGCCAACATTTACTGAACAGCTACGTGTACCAGAAGACAGGGTGCTAAGCCTCAAGGTACAGGGATGAATGACTCTAAGGACTTCTGATTAAGCTAGGGGACAAAAATATAAGTGACTATATTCCAACACACAGACATGACAAGTGGCAACACTGAAGTAAAGGACCATTACGCAAGGCTGTACAGAATTACAAATTACAGGTGTGATCTCTCCTTTTGGGGACCTTGAGGGTAGGGTCTATGGTCTAGAAGGCCAGAATCTGAAGTTGGTTCCACTTATCCAAAGGCTTAGGACCCAAATACTCCATTTCTCCCCATCCATCATCCTACTCCAGCCAGGTCAAGGCTAACGCAGAGCCCAGGGGTCCAAACACAAGGAGAAATCCTTCACCCGCCTCTGCTTCACTAGAGCTGGGTTACTTTAGAGGCCAGAGGACTAGAGACCATTTTCAGTCTCCTAGAGCCTAGATCCCTAGAAGCCTGGACTGACAAGTGAGTCCTAGTCTTTCTCATAAAATGAGGGATTTTGAAATCAAGAAGAATACTAACGGCCCTATGCATATAAAAAGTTGTGGAAACCTCCCTAGTAACCAGTAAAACATCAATCTGGTGCTTCCATTTTTTACTCACACCAGATTGGCAAAATTTCTAGACTGAGAAAATCCCGTGTTGTTGAGGATATGAGAAAATAGACACTCATTCACTGCTGGTTGGAGAGTGAACTGCCTTAACCTCTTGGTAGGGCAATTGGAAGCATTTAGAAAAAGTTCAAATGTAAATTTCTCTAACCCATAACTATACCTTACCGACATATTTACACATGTGCATAAGGATATACAGACAAGGATGCCACATAGAAGTTCAGAATAGAAGGAAACTGTAAACAACCTAAATGCCCATCAACAAAGAAATGGTTAAATTCACTACAACGTAACCATACTAGGGTACACCGTGTGGGCCAGTTAGAAGAAGGGGGCAGATCTCTTTGTCTTGTCATGGATATCTATCTGATAAGCGAAGAACACAAGTATCATGATAATATAGCAGAGGTCCTCAAACTTTTTAAATAGGGGGCCAGTTCACTGTCCCTCAGACCATTGGAGGGCCGGACTGCAGGCCCCTGGACAAGTCAGCTGCTAAGCAGGACAGGCAGCGGCGGCAAAAACACCTGTCAGGCCGGATAAATGTCCTAGACGGGCTGCTTGTGGCCCGTGGGCTGTAGTATGAGGATGCCTGAGTAGAGTATGGTCTTATTATGGTTTTTTAAAAATCTGTATGTGTTTGGGTGAATGCAAATATATGAGAATAATTGCCTATCATTTTTTACCCAAAGCTTTACATTATATATTCATATTTCACTGACTTAATTTTTTTAAGTGAAAGGAAAATTAGAACATTTTTAAAGAGGACAATTCTTTCAAAGCTGAAAGAATTTCAGGTCAAGGCAGGCAAGTTGGCTGTCAAGAGCTCTGATCCCAGAGTGAGACTTGCTCCGAGAGTGGTCTAGTCTCTCAGCAGCAAACTCAAACCAAGCTCACGAGAGAGGGATGGACGAACTGGAATATCAGCTTGTCACATCAGGGCTTCTCAATCTCAGCACTGTTAAGACTGGATAGTGCACTGTTAGGAGAGGGATAGTACATTGTTCCACCTGTGCATGGGAAGCTGGTTAGCAGCACCCTGGCCTCTACCCACTAGATTCCAGAGTCATATCCTTCCCCCAGTCTGACAACCAAAATGTCTCCAGATAATACAGGATGTCCCTTTTGGGGACATTGCCAAGATCTCTCCCAATTGAGAACCACTGATTCACAGAGAGAGATACAACCGCTGAGAAGGCCAGATGTCATCACCGCAGGAAAAACACGAGCATGACCAAATCACAAAAGAAGATTGCCAGGAGAGCGGGAGGTCAGAACAAAGGCAGTCTTTTTAAAAAATTTGATTTCACAGGCAGCTCCTGTGGCTCAGTGAGTAGGGCGCTGGCCTCATATACTGAGGGTGGTGGGTTCAAACCCGGCCCCGGCCAAACTGCGACAAAAAATAGCTGGATATTGCTACTTGGGAGGCTGAGGCAAGAGAATCGCCCAAGCTCAAGAGCTGGAAGTTGCTGTTATGCCACAGCACTCTACTGAGGGCAATAAAGTGAGACTGTCTCAAAAAAAAAAAAAAAAAAATATATATATATATATATGATTTCACTATTTGATAGTTTTACTTTTTTTTTTTGGCCGGGGCTGGGTTTGAACCCACCACCTCCGGCATATGGGGCCGGTGCCCTACTCCTTTGAGCCACAGGCACCACCCTGATAGTTTTACTTTTGCACTGCTGGTGGGATTGCAAACTATTACAACCACTATGG
>CAUYQV010099365.1:0-22302 GCA_963574575.1 Galagoides demidoff | reverse complement strand
GCCCCCCCCCTCCTCTCACCCATGCTCATGTCTGCCCACGTCATGCGTGCTAGTGTCCTGAGTCCTCATGTCTGTACTCTCCTCCACTCCTCTCCCCTCCTCTCTTTCCTCTCCCCTCTCCCTCTCCCCTTTCCTCTTCTCCTCTCCTCTTTCCTCTTCTCTCTCCTCCTCTCCCCTCCTCTCTGTCTTTCCCCTCCTCTCTTTCCTCTCCTCTCCTCCTCTCCCCTCCTCTCTTTCCTCTCCACTCTCCCTCTCCCCTTTCCTCTTCTCCCCTCCTCTCTTTCCTCTCCTCTCCTCTCCTTTCCTGTTCTCTCTCCTCTTCTCCCCTCCTCTCTTCTCCTCTCTTTCCTTCCTATTAAAACCAAAGAGGCCACTTTTAAATGGAGATGAAATCCCTGTTATTTCTCAAATCTTAAAATGTAGCAGCCCCCAGTCTTCTTGGGTCAGACCTCATTATCTGGGTGATACCAGCAACACAGCTTACCCAGCAAAGCATTCAGATGCAGCCAGCAGACTCTAATTTTCCTTCCTACCTGTCTGCATAGAATTTTTTAATGAAAACATTATATATGAATACAAGCTTTTCATAGGGAGATTGGAGAGTCTGCATTTGAGAATCGTGGCCTCTCCCCTCTCATCCTGGGACCCGTCCAGCTACATTGCAGAGCTCTGCATGGCAGATGCTCCCGGCTGTCCTTACAGCACCAGCTTCCCTGCCTCTGTGTGCCCTCTGCAGAGAGAGGGTCTCCACTGGAGCGTTAGCAGCTGCAGGAGGCATGTGATGCCCCCTTTTCGCCAAACTGGGTGACTCATTAGATAAGACAACCCTAGGCCATGTTTGCTGCAAATATCACTGAGCCCCCAAGGGAAACTCGTATCTGAGGCCCTAACGTTCAGAGTGCTGTTTTATCTAACACGCATAATTTATCACTAATGTGACCCTAAGACACTGTGATGCCTTGACGGGCTTCTTAAATATTAAGGAGGATGACGTGATGACTTAGTATTAATCAGAATAGCCTCTGTCTTGAATATACCAAATAACAAACATTCTGCTGTTTTTGAAATTTCTTTGAAATTGTGTCCTTTCTTTCAGAGACACATAAGGTCAAGCAAGGGTGGATGTGGGATATTATAGAACAATCAGGGTGTTGGACTCTGGAAGCGGTTATTCAGTAAAGATAGTTTGTGTTTGTGTAGATTTCCCAGAGCCAAAAGAGACATTAGTCTATTATTTGCCATAGCCATGTGCCAAAATGGGGGGGAGATGGGGGGGAGTTTTATTATCTGTTTGCACAAGAAAGACCAGCGGGGCCAAGCCAGATTCATCAGCATTGTCCTAGGGGATTCTGGGGGTCCTGCCCCAGAAAGAACTCATTTATATCCACCTGAAAAAAAAATATTACCAGCCTTCCTCTCTCTGACAGCTTCCTGAACCCAAGGCCTGAGGCTGGCACTAAAGTCTTGGGTAACCAGAGGCTCATAGCTGCCGATGACTGGATGCTGGCGGGAGGGAGGAGGCATTGGAGAAGTTTTGATTCAGCTGTCTGGATTGTGAAATGAGTCACACAAATGTTCTCATAAAATGGATGACAACGTTGCCATGTCATTCTCAACTCCAAATGAAGGAATACTCTCTAAATAGGAAAGTTTCACATCCCTGGCAAGACTTTTCTTGGAAATGACCGTTTTTTTAGTGTGGAGGCAAGGAGAAAATGATCTCCTGTGTGACCATCTGTAGAAAGGTTCTAATAGATTTGAAGGTGTTGTACTCCCCGCCCCCAGAACCCAGAAGCATCACAGACCATTTTGAAGAGCACAAAATAAATGTGGAAGCCGGGACAGGGTCAGTGGGAGGGCTGATTCACAGGAGGGTGACAGTGCAGGAGACTGGCAGGGATTGACGAGGAGAGCTACCAAAGGAGATGGTCATTGCATGAACACAGCTGAGCCTGAGAGCTGGGGTGCCTGCGGGCACTAGGAGCCAAGACACTGGGATTGTTGCACTGGCTTTTTGCAGCTCAAGGCACATTAACCTAAGCAGGTCACAGTACAGATCAGATTTTAAAAATTAGTCATATATGTCAGATATTCTTGGGGGAAGGATTAGGCATGAATCTTTAAAATCAAAAAAGTTATCTGGGCAATTCGAATGTTTGTCTGCTGGACTTTCTGATCCCTCAGATCCCTTCCACGTCCCTAAGCGTGGGCTCCCTGGCTAGAAAGGGCCACAAGGGCAGAACTGCCCATGGCCTCTTGCTATTGGCCTCCGAATAGTCCCTGCTGCTGTTCAAATCAGGACAGGACTGAGAGTGATGGGAAGGCTATTTATTATCCTTATGCCGGGACGGTCCCAGGTGTGCCAGCATTATCACCCTGGTCTCAGCCCACTGATCTAGATCTTACGGGTGGTTTTTAAAAAGACATTCCAAAGTGGAGACTTGACTTAGTTTATCCCCCACCCCCTGTGGGTAAAATCAGGGACCTCTCATCTAATTAGCTGCCTGCCTTTGGTTGTGTCTAAAAATAATGGTGCTGCTGTGTGGTTTATAAAGAAGAAAACAGGGGTGATTGTTAGTTGATCGGCTTTTCCTTATGAAATCCATGCTTTTCTGTTTCTTATTTTAAAAAACGTCTAGGTGTTTTAGTCCCACATGAAGAGAGGCCAATAATAAGGAGTAGATGGTAATTCAGAAACTACAGCAAGAACCTTAGGAGGCAGAGGCAGGAGGATCTCTTGAGCTAGGAGTTCAAGACCAACCTGAGAAACATAGCAAGACCCATCTCTACCAAAGACAAAAAATCCACCGGTCCATTTTACTCTTATAACTTGGCTCGGTGCAGCCAGCATTCCATTGGATGAGGCTGCAGGAACTGAATGAAATTCCTGTCCTCCTGCTCCCTACCTTCTAGGGAGAAGCAAGAGCTGAATGGCCTTCTCTTTGCTGATGATTAGACAGAAGCATGAATAATTTCCACCCTTTGGAGATCTTTGATTTCCAAAGGCATCTGCATTTAAAATGAAGTAACTTATCTAGTAGCCACTTTGCCTGGATTGCTCCAAAAATCGTAAGAATATGAATTAGGTGAGATATGTTTCTTAACACATTATTAATACATAATTTCCATACTATAAAACTCGCCCATTCGGCGATTAGTAATACAGTTATAGGATTTTATAACCATTGCCACAGTCTAATTTTAGAACACGTTCTTTACCCCCCAAAGAAAACTGAGGCCTATTTATAGCCAGTTGTGTCTATATAATACCTAGTTCCATGCAGTCAGTACATCTTTGTAACACCACTTTCAGGAATTGTTTTGCTGGCTGGTGTATTGGTATGAAGCAGACTTCTGAGTTTTAAAGAAATGCTTATAAATGTGTTATCCTGGGCATAGTTCAGTCTAAAGAAAATGAGTTGACTTTACTCCAACTTCTGGGTCTTGTTTCCTGGATAGTGAAGAGGTGTGGATGGTTTGGGGGGGGGGTCTTCCTTCAGAACATCTTCATGGCAGCCTGGTTAACCCCCAGGATAGTTGGGGGTGCTGAGCCTTTGTCCCTAGGAGTCATAAAGAGGGCAAAAATAGACTCTGATGGGGAGGGGGCATGTGCAGCAGCTCACACCTGTAATCTTAGCCTCTGGGAGTCTGAGGCAAGTGGATTGCTTGAGGTCAGGAGTTCAAGACCAGCCTGAGCAAGAGCAAGACTCTATCTCTACTAAAAATAGAAAAACTAGCTGGACATCGTGGCAGGTACCTGTCATCCCAGCTACTTGGGAGGCTGAGGCAGAAGGATCGATTGAGCTTAAGAGTTGGAGGTTGCTGTGACAGAGTGAGACTCTGTCTCAAAAAAATAGACTATCATGGGGAAAAGTAGGGAGCAAGTAGAAGAGATTATCTTTTATAAATTTTATCTGTGAATCTTATCTTTGTCCATTTGCTCTTCAGGTTGAGATACAATATTCTAATATCCAGGGAAGGTACAAAGGGTAGCTCGCCAATTGCAGCTCATTTTTTAGGCATCCTGCCAAATGTTTCCCTTTTCTTTCCCTTTGAAATAGGGGTTAGCAGCTTGGCACCAGTGGCTCAAGTGGCTAAGGTGCTAGCTATATAGACCTAGCTATATAGACCTAAAGTGGTGGGTTCGAATCCAGCCTGGGGCCGCCAAACAATGCCAGCTGCAACCAAAAAATAGCCGGGCATTGTGGCAGGCACTACTTGGGAGGCTTAGGCAGGAGACTCACTTGAGCCCAGGAGTTGGAGGTTGCTGTGAGCTGTGATGCCACAGCACTCTACCCAGGGGGATAGCTTGAGGGTCTGTCTCAAAAAAAAAAAAAAAAAAGAAAAAGAAAGAAGGGTTAGCCCAACCTCCTCTGCCCCCAGTTAAACTGTACAGCTGTGTGATAAACTGCCAGATGACCCAGTTTACCTAGTGATCTTTATGTACAAGAAAGAGAGAGAACTCAACAGGTTAGCATGTGGAAGCATTTTACCTTGTGGCATCCTGGAATGCGGCCCACATTTTGCCTTGGGAGTTCTTAATGGACTGACCCTAGAACATACAGGAAGTGGTGATATGTCATTTTCGTTTTTTGACAGGGACATTTCCCTCATGGTGGGACTGTTTCACCCTGTGCTCCCTCTTCTGGGGAGCAGCGGGAGTTCTCAGAGACTGAAGAACAACATGAATTCTGATTTGGGCAGGTCTTGCGTTGCAGAGCTCACAAAAAATGGGCTGGTTTGAAAATGGTTGAGCTAAGCTTTCTCCTTTTCCGGTAAATACTACTAATAATAGCAGGCAAGGCTGATGACATACTGCATTGCAAATTTCCCTTTTAAAATCTTAGATTATTTTCTCTATACTGTTCCTATTCAAGCAAAAGCACCATTAGATTCCAGTTACTATTTGTAAGTATTCTCAAAGGATGGTGACGATTTTGCACAGGAATTTTGGCAGTCACATTATTTAGACGTAAAGATATTTAAGACCAATCGACATAGCCTGACATAGCTTTTCAGAAAAAGTAGGATGAAGACCCTGCAGCCTTTAAAACAGGCAAAATATGTCTAACTTCACACAGATTGGTTAGGATGGAGTTCGTTATGGAGTAGTTTAAAGGTTTCTTTAAAAAGCAGTGGAGCAGGATGAATTCAGCTTCATCACATTGGAGCATTTTCACTGTGCACAGAATTCTCGAACCTGGAGGGTGGGGATGGGGTGGTGTTTCCCCAGGCTAAGCGAGGTCGTCTGTGGGCTGTATCACATGGATCTGCATCGATTTGTTTTGTTCTCTGCACAGTGAGAGAGCACACGGCCTTGCTACTTGTATAGGCCAGAAGAAATTGTGTTTCTTTAATCATTTAGTCTCCCATCAGCCACATTGATACTGGAATTTTTCCCCTCTCTGCTTAGGTATCTTCATACTTTCTTGGAAAATTAAGTGGAAAAGATAGCGCATCTTTTCCTTATGCCATCAATTTTACTGTACCCAAACTGTGACTTTAGGAGCACCAGTTTTTAAGGGTAAGTCTCTGTGAAGCAGAGAGAATTTCTTAAATAGGTAAGGCCCTCCCGAGCCCTTGGAGAGTTTAGGGGTGAAAAGGGGGTGTCGGGATGAAGGGATTCCATAGAGGAGGCCATCTTAAGACGACAACTCTTGTACGTATCTAGAATCAACTTGTAGTTAGGAATAAGGAAACTGACTCCTTTGCTTAATTAACCATGGTAGCGTATATAGTAGCAATCTTAGATTGTCAGAAGATGAAATTGTTTTTCTAAAAATAGACTATGATGCAGACTATCACAGTAGTTGGCTGCATCTACAACATTTGGGACTCTGCAGGGCATCACAGGCAGGGACTTTATTGAGGGATGTGCAGGCCTAGCACGGGCTGGCTTGAATAATTTCAGCGGCTAGCTGGGGCACAGGGCTTGTCCCCAGTTGTCTGGTAGCTGGCCCTGGGATGATTAGGGCAGGTGGATAGAGGCCTGGGGTGTGAAAGCCCGACAGAGGAGGTGGTTGGGGTATGGATTCAGTGTTAGTTAGACTGTATTTGAAAATTACATCCTGGGACAAGTTTACTGACTCTTGACCATCTCCAGAAATTGGCCGGCCCCAAGGGGGATGGTTCCTCTGGCATCAGCAAAGCCCCAGATATGAGAGCATCAGAATACAGAATATAAAAGATGCGGTTAATGCAATGTGCTGTAGCTTCAAGTTCAGCCTAAGCTTCTGAATATCTGGAGTCATGATCTCTTTGTTGGGTCTTGGGGCAAGTCCTCAAACTTGAACCCTATAGGCTAGCCCCTCCCCCAACCTCTGTTCCCAGTGTTCTGCGGGCTTCCCAGGTGTATCTGGATTTACTGTTCTTCCGCCCCAAAGCCCTTCTCCCTGTCTCGGGTGGTGGCACGGCTCTGCGCCCATCTGCCCAGTGCCTTCCTCGCCTTTTCTTCCCCATGGGTATTGTTCACCAAGACCTGTGGTCCCATCTTACCAGTGTTCCCTGCCATGAGTGAATCTGACCATGTGCCTTTCCCTTGAGCCCCAGCCTTCCTCTGCCCACTGCTCCCACCCCCATCTCTGCCAAGATCACTGTGATCCAGTCTGAACTGGCCTTCTCAGTGTCATCTTTACATTCTTCAAACCAATATTATCTTTTAACATCAGCCCCTTTCTATTAAAAAAACCTTGGATAGCTTCCTGAAGACCACAGGCTCATGTTCAAAATCTCAGGCACAGCTCACAAGGCTACGCGTGATCAGACTCCAGCCGCTCCCTGACACGTGAGATGCTCCTTACTGTGGGAGGGCCACCCTGGTGCTCCCCTGGGTGCTGGTCCTCAGTCCTCTGCTGGCTGCCACCCTTCCCTCCTCCCCAGTGACGGCCCATTGGTCCCTGGGGCCAAGGCCAGCTGCCCTGGGAAGCCACCCCCAGCACCTCTAATTACAGCCACATCTCCCTACTTCTTTTTACATGTTTCCTCGTGATCTCACTGGTCTTGGCTGCTTTTTCCTGTGGCTTTTTCATCACATCTTATCATTCATTCAGCAGATCTTTATTGAGGACGTACCTTCTAGTAGACATTGTGCCAGGTGTCAAGGACACAGAAGTAACCCCATCAGACCCTGCCCTCTGTGATCTAATAGGCTCCTTGGGGAGAATGGGAATCAAATAACCAGAAGAACCTGTGTGTCTAATTATCATTACAATATGGTCCCTGCTGTGATAGGCATATGAAAAAAATCCTGGAAGGGCAGAAAACAAAGAACTCTACCAGAAAGACTCAAAAAAAGTCCCAGGAAGTAGTATTTGAGGAGGCTGTTGAAGGATGAGGACAAGTTTATTGGAATGGAAATGTGACTTAGAGAAGGTTGACAGTTTGGTGGCTCTTTTCCCTAAAAGCCCAGATATAAGTATCAATATGATTGAACTTTGGGTATTTTTTCCTGGTGCCTTTGATTTGCTATTCTTGTCTCACTTCTGGCCCAGGGGAGCAGACAGCTAGACACAACTCTCCATTTCTGAAGGTCTCACACAGCCAGAGTTCACTGCTGTGTTAAGAGGTGTGTTTTCATACTCAACCTCTTCACTATTAGACTTATCATGGTACTACTTAAATTTGGGGCAGTTTGCCAAAGCTTCTCTTCAGAAAGTGCCCATGGCTGAGTTCCATAGAAATGGGAAACCCACCTAAGGCCTGGACATCCTACCCCTCTTCTCTGGGGCACGTGTTTTGGAGTCAGACAGCCCTCATTACACACCCAGCTCTGCCCCTCACTAGGACGTACCCTCAGGGAAGTTAATTTCTGCTCTTAGAACCCTGGTTTTCCTTAGTAAAGTGCAGAGTTAAGATGGAACTTACCTGGTGGGATTTTTAAGAGTCGAAGATTGATAGAGAATGCATTAGAGTGAAGGGCTGGATTCCTGGGATGTGGCTGTACCTGGAAGTGGCTTGTTTTTGGCAACATCATTTATCATCAGCCTGTTGGAGGGAGCCCCCCGCTGATTCTTGCCTGGGCTGGGGCAGTGTCTTAGGTGGGTACTGACTTATCAGTGTCCCTGAAATCAAATAGCATTAGGGGAGTCATGGGGGCTTGGGGACAACAGATCATAAACCTTTTTTCCTTTCTTTTCAGCATCTTCGAATGTTCTATCAAATGTTGCTAAAACACTATCAACAATATCCCATCCCTCGTCATTGGAAGAAAGCCAAAATAAAGGAGGGCCATGTTTGACCCTCCTTCCTCTAACGGTTCTGTCTGAACTGATGCCACTTTGGTAAATTCGCTGAGGATGCAGAAGTGTTCTCTCTTTATAATCATCAAACTCCAGATTTCAGTTGTCAACCTCACTTTTTAACATTTTAAGTAAAATCATGCTTTACAGGCCAGAAACCTCATGTTTCAGTCTTAGTATATCTATTACTACTCCTGGGGGGTTCTTTAGTATATCTTTTTGTGACCGTCTGTGTTTTTTGAAAGTAGTTCTGTGTTTAGAGTTGTGGGTTGTTAATTAGAGATGTAGTTAAGCTGTAAAATCACAACAGAGTAAGTGGGACACCCAGTTAGCACTGTTCCTTGTCTATGGCCGAACTGAGCCCTACATCAGTAATTGATACGTCTGGTGAATTTACTATTCAAAAGAGTCTGTCCCTGGTGGGGATGTTAGTTGCCTGCGTTTACATATTAATGAGGCGTTCTAGAAGTAGCCACGAAGCGTGTGCAGAGATCGCTGGATAAATGAGGTGCTGTTGCCTAGAACTTTTTATAATCCTGCCCTTTCTTCTCATCCACCCCTCTAGGAAGAACGTTGGTGAAAAGCATAGAAACCAGTGACTTTCATGCCTCTGGAATTTCCATGGAGAGCAAAGAGCATCCGAACTCACCTGGCTTATCTGTTGTACCCAGGGAGCCCGCTACACCCCAGCGTGTTCTGTGAACTCCAGTGACTAAGCATTCAGGGTGCTTTCCGAGGTGGGGAGCGGGCAGGCGGGGGGCGGGGCGGGGGAGGACGGGCGAGAAAATGGAGCAAATGTTTTACAACCTGAACCTCAGAACTGTGATCCTCCAAGGAGAGCGCTACTTGAAGAAAAGAAACAAACACAAAGTCGAATGGCTTCTCAGGGATTTTGTTTTCCATGCACATTCTAAGCCATAGTTCCAGGACAGGTGGCAGTATTTAGAGCACTCAGATTTTAGTTGTGTTAAATGTGAAAGAGGGATCGACTGACGTTCATTGCTGTTCCGTAACGAGTGTAAAATATGTATATGTTTATCTTTATTTTTATAATATGCAAATACATTTAAATTTATACAGTTTGGAGCTTCTAGCGTTAGTTAACACTGGGTGCAATATTCTGCATGAGAGCTGTGCCAACATGGGACCGATTTCTTATTTTAGCATAAGCCTTTTTTGGTTATTTTTTTTTCTTCCTTCTTTTATCCTTCTCAGATTAAACAAAAGAAAATCTGTTAGCTCATGGATTAAGTATTGGTTCATAGAGATTGCCAATAATCAGCAAGACCCTTAAATATGTATTTCAGAGAGTGTCCCGTTCCTGTTCAATAAAGGGCCCGGCTTATAAATCGCCTATATAATCACGGCGGGGATTATGCCCTTTCCTTCCCCACATATCACTAGTGCTAGGCAGAGATGGGGCACTCTTAGGGGCCAAAGGGGACAGAGAGTCCATGAAAAACCTTCATCATTTAACAGCTCAAGATAATCAGGATTCAGTTCTGAATCGTGCAAAGAACTCTACCACTAAGTACCTTGTTTTCCTAGAACAGTCTGTGAAATTCAGCAGAGCCCTTTGCAATCTCTCCACATCTGGCTGTCAGGCCTTCACATAGTGACCTTTCTAATTGGACAGCACCATCCCACGTTGGTTATTTATAAATACAGAGCCTCTGATTGGACAGTCTGCTGCTGAGAACTTGCTTTAAAATCTCCATGAAGTCAAATGTAAAGCAAATGCAAAAGAATTGCTCTCTTTTCTCCCCCTAACTGGGGACAGACTGCCTGTGCTGTGATAGGGACAAGGGAGGGGACTCTGTTGACATCTGCCTCCTCCGGGTGTTGATTAGAAAATGTGTAAAGCGAACTGATTCTCTCCAGGGTCACACAAGACACGTGAGTCAGCTGGGGTTACCCTTCTACTTCTTTATGATAAAGTATTGACTCTTGGTAGGCTACAGTAGGCAAAGCCTCAACAGATTTTTTTTTAAACGGAAATAACAAGCAAGCACCTGCCTTGGGAGAAATCATGAGTTGATCTCTGTAGGGCATTTTGTGCCCCAGGAGGTGACTTTCCTGACCCCAGAGCCTATAATGAAAGAAGTAGGATTTCTGGTGATCATAAAACCGAATGGGAGCAGACTGTTTTTGCATTTTCAAGTACTTGAAGGGGACAGCTCAAGTTGGAGATTTTGTTTTCTTTAGAACACAGTCACAAGATGAATCTGGCTAATCCCTTTGTCACAGTTCTCTTATGTATGTGTGTGCGAGAGTGTGTGTGTGCGTGCGTGTCAGTGTAAAACTGAATGGTAACATTTAATTGCTTTTTGGACCATTGAATTGTTGGGCAGTAAGAGTTTTTACATTGGCCCGAGACAGTTTCTAAACTGTCCTATGAAGCAACTTTAACCAGTCTTGAGAACAAGACTCTTGAAGTGTGTGACTTTGGGCTACCTCCCCAAGGGACCATATTAAATGAAAAAAAAAACAAAAAAAACAGGCTCCTTTGGGTGACATACCCTGCACAGTGTTTGCTATTAGTCATGAGCATCAATGCCCACATTCTTAATATCTAATATTATTTGACAAGTGATGTTTTGTGCTGTCATCGGAACCCGAGAGAAGCAGTAGAAGAAGAAACCTTGGTGTCACGTGTGTTTTAGCAAAAGGGTCCACAGGATAGAGAATCAAGTGACCGAAAGAAGCTCCAGAGAAGCTTGAGAACTTGCTTCAGGGTGGGGGAGGGTTGGAGACACAGAAAACATTTTGCTCTACAAGGAATTTTCAGCTGCCTGTGCAGGAAATTCCATGTTCTCTTTCAACACCTGGGAAGACTCAGCGACCAGCCAAGACTGACAAGTAATTCACTAAGCACAAGAGGAATCTTTTTTTCCAACCGAGGAGTCCCTTACCTCTCAATGAAATGCCCTCCGAGTTTGTTATGGCTTCTATTCCTGCAACTGGTGGTATCAGAACCACTTCCTGGAATTGTAATAGCATTGCCAGAATAAATGGTTTCCCCCTTCTAAGAAAAAAAAAAAAAATGACAGTGCTCAGATTTGACACATGTGCATTAATTAGACTCCCTTTTGAATGAATAAAAAGGAAAGGGTTTGGTGTAATTCCTGATGGGGTGTGTGTTGTTTTTCATGCCACGGTTTGTGGATTGTAATTGTGGTTTCTCATTTCATTGTCGTAACTGGGCAGAAATTTTAAAAAATAAAATTCAATAAAAAGATAAAGAAATGGTTATGCAGTTCTCTTCCCAGAGTTGAGTTGTTTCTGATTTTGTTTGTTGGTTTTTAGTTTCCATTGTATCAGTTAAGAGTACAACCTTCATATTTTTAGTTCTTAAAGGATGTTGTTCAAGCTATGGGGAGGGGGGCGGTGCTGGTGGCCCTCATCTGTTTGATGATTGAGTCCTCTAAACTCTGCCTCTGGTTCAGGCTGGGATGCACCTCTGAATATCAGCTCTGTCTCTTAGGTCATGGTTGTGAGAGGCCTGGAAGTTCCTGATCTTTCTTTCAAGGGCTCTTAGCGCAAGTCTTCAGCACCACCTCGTAAATATGACCCCAGAACACCCGATTTGCAGGCTGATACAGCAGACTTCTCAGTACCCATCAGAAGTTCTATTCCTGGCTCGGTGCCTGTGGCTCAATTGGCTAAGGCACCAGCCACATACACCTGAGCTGGCGGGTTCGAATCCAGCCCAGGCCCACCGTGTTGTGGCGAGCACCTGTAGTCCCAGCTACTTGGGAGCAGGAGGCAGGAGACTCTCTTGAGCCCAGGAGTTGGAGGTTGCTGTGAGCTGTGATGCCACGGCATTCTACGCAGGGCGACAGCTTGAGGCTCTGTCTCAAAAAAAAAAAAAAAAAAAAAGAAGTTCTATTCCTCACCCCTGTCATCTTAGGACTTTGGGAAGCTGAGGCAGGAGGATAACTTGAGCTCAGGAGTTCGAGACCAAACTGAGCCAGAGCGAGACCCTATCTCTACTAAAAGTAGAAAATTAGCTGGGTGTTGTGCCAGGTGCCTGTAGTCTCAACTACTTGGGAGGCTGAGGCAGGAGAATTGCTTGAGGCCAGGAGTCAGAGGCTGCACTGTGCACTGTACTCTAGGTGACAGAGCGAGACTATGTCCCCCCAAAAAGGGACCTCTATTCTTCCTTTTCCTCTTGCTTTTTAAAAATGGCAGATGAAGAGATAAAAAGAGGAAAAGAATGTGGCAGCAGCTTCTAGGGCAAAAACCAACACCAGAGAGCCCTTCTTTGAGGACAGAGGGACACCAGGAAGAAGGGACCACCTTGAACCAGAAGTCCCTCCTTGCTGGGCTCCTTTTGAGGCAGGTGAAGCCTTTGGGTGAAGAAGCCATTGGCAGAAGAAAAGCAGAAACCACAAGGAGGTCAGTATTCCCAAGAGTCACGTAACAAGGTGTACCTCCCACGGGGAGTGGCTCGTTCCTGGTAACGACAAGCAGTCCCCTTCAGTGCCTCTCCTGGTGAAGAGGGCACCAGAGCACACATGACCAATTTGGGCCTCGGTTTTCATTATCAAGAAGCTCTGAAGGCTGGGTACGGTGTAATCCCAGCACTCTGGGAGGCCAAGGTGGGTGGATTGCCTGAGCGCATGGGTTCAACACCAGCCTGAGCCAGGCCTTTTCTCTAAAAATAGCCAGGCGTTGTGGCCGGCACGTGTAGTCCCAGCTGCTTGGGAGGCTGAGACAATAGAATCGCTTAAGCCCAAGAGTTTGAGGTTGCTGTGAGCTATGACGTCACAGCACTCTGCCGAGGGCAACAAAGTAAGACTGTCTCAAAGAAAAGAAGAAGCTCTGAGTTCTTTCAATTTGCTGAGCAGGTCACACCAAGAAGCAGGTGTCAATGGTGACAATTTGAAGTGCATTCGTTATCACAACTTCTCATACCTAGTTGTAAGTTTTCTGAAATAGGCTCCAAGTTTACTGAATTTAGGATACAAGGTGCCTGATACTTACTCTAAGGAAATAAGAGATTTTTGTTCAAATCCCTAGGGTTTCCTTTGTCTGTGATGGCTTCTATCCCTGGTAGAACTGACAGAGGGGAAGGCCATCACCTGGAGAAACTTGCTATTATTACTCCAGTAGGACATGGGGGTGGAAGGAATGAAAGAGGTTTTGGAAAGCAGGTGATCCCTTAAAGTTATCTGGGTGTGACAGCATAAGAAAATTCCCGGAGCGACAGAAACCCTACCTTGAATATCTGTAGTCTCTTTGAATGAAGAAATGCTTTCTTTATATTTTTCAGGGAAATTAATTTCTTTTAAACACTGAGATGAATCCAGTGTTTTCCAAACTGCTCTGTGGAACAAGCATGCTTCCTGAGATACTAAGACATGCTCCTCTTTAAAAGGATTCTGAGATCTAGTAAGTTTGAGAAATTCTGTGTTCAACAAGGATTAAAAGACCCAGCTGACCGTGGTGGCTCACACCTATAATCCCAACACTCTGGGAGGCCGAGGCAGGAGGAGCACTTGAGGCCAGGGATTTTAAGACCAGTGTGAGGAGCCTGGCAAAACCTCCCAGTCTCTACAAAAATTAATAACTAATTAGCTGGGCATCCTGTAGTCCAGCTACTCAGGAGGCTGAGCCAGGAGGATCACTTGAGGCCAGGAGTTGGAGGCTGCAGTGAGCTGTGATCTGTCATTGTACTTGTTAAGTGCCTACACCATTACCCCACTTCCTCTCCCAGAACAGGTCTACCTGCCCCTCACCCCAAGAGTGCTGCAAGAAAGCCCCTAGCCCAACGAAGCCTTCCAGCAACCTGTGGAATCTCCCTCCCCCTAAGGCCAGTGTAAAAACATGCCCCCAACCACTCTCGGTGCAGCCGCCATCTTTCCCCAGGCAGGTCTCAGTCTCCTTTCATTAAAATTGACCTGAACTTCTGGTCTCATCTCTGGATACACCGCCAAACCCCTTTCATCACTCTAGCCTGGCTGACCCTGTCTTAAAAAAAGAATCTGCTGGGCAGCACCTGTGGCTCAAAGGAGTAGGGTCCCAGCCCCATATACTGGAGGTGGCAGGTTCAAACCTAGCCCCCACCAAAAACTGCAAAAAAAAAAAAAAATCTGCTTTAGAACTCTGAGAGCTTTTTGATGCCAGCCTAAAGTGTGGGCCTTGAAAAGAGGAGTCGAATGTGCCGCATTTCCACAGGTATCTGAGCCTGGAAGGAAGCTTTCCCCGGAGTCAACTGTGGACATCCTCCAGGTCCAGCAGGTCCAGCGTTTCCAGAGCGTGGCAGTGGAGTCCGCAGCCTGCTGCCAGGGCACCCGGAGGTGGTTGTGGGTGAGGCAGAGACGGCATCAAATCACAGGGATCATCTCTTACATGAAGTAGGGGGCAGGAGGGGGACATGGTTAAGAGTCCTGACCCCACTTTGCCTCCATTTGAATCTGGGCTCTGCTGTCTACTTGGGCCTCAGTTTTCTTGTAGAACAGGGAAGACAACCTCCCCGTGCAGTTGTTAGGAATACAAAATTAGGCACTGTGTCTAAAGTGCTTATGATAGTAAGTGTTAATCAAATACAGCTGTTCTCTTGCATTGCTCTAAGAAAAAACAGAATGTAGGCCTCAAATTTAGAGCCTTTTATAGTATCTAGCTAGAATGTTTAACAATTTTTGTTTTCATACGTACTAATTGGCTATTTGCATGAGTGATAGAACATTTGCTTTACAAATGAATGTATTTAGAAAGAAATTCAAAAGTGCTACAAAGGAACAATAAATGACTAAGTGCAGATGTTACACAGATACAGAAAAAAGTGTGATGATGTGGTAAAATTGATGAAAATGACACCTGAATATCCGTGTAATGTCAAAGAGACGGTCTGGGACCACTGGCCTAAAGTGACCCCACTGGTTTAATGGAGACCTGGGAGAGACCAGGTATTTGCCTGAGTAAGACTGCAGAGCCCCATGTAGAAAAGGGATCCTCAAACCTTAGATACCTCCTGAGCATCAGCGTGGCCATGTAGAGAAACTGGACCAAGAAGTCAGATGAATCCAGCCAAAGGTCAAACCCCAGAACAATGTTTAAAGCCCTACATCTCTGGAATATTGCTGGGCAATTGCTCCAGAATGTTACAGAGAGTAGACTTTCCACCTGGCTAACAGCCCCTATGTAGGAGGTGGTCTCTCCCACGCTACCCCCACTCACATTCTTGCTATACCTTAAATTAAAAAAGACACATGAACCAGAAGGGGCTGGGCCGACTTTGGTTCAGACCTCACTTCTTTTCGCTAATAAACTCCCATTTGCTTCTGGACAGGCCTCCTTTCTCTAAACTATCCCCATTTCTATCCCACAGCCAATACCCCAAAAGCTTTTATGTTATTTATTTGCTTATTTTAAGATGTGGTCTCAGTGTGTTTCCCAGGCTGACCTCAAGGGCCTCCTCCTACCCGAGTCTTCTAAGCAGCTGGGACTACAGACATGCTCCACTGTGAGCTTTTATAAATATTCCTCTGGTTTTCAAATTTCTGCTAGAAAATTTTTTTTGAAGATTACAGAAAAATGATATCATAAAATTAATATTTCTTAAATTTGAAATGTAAGTTATGCTTTTGACGTTTCAGTGCAGCCTTTTCATGTAAGTACAATTGAAATATGGGGAAGTTGATTTACAAACACTTTACTGTTTTTTAGGAAATCTTTATAAGTATGTACTTTTTTTTTCCTGTTTTACTGAAGCCAGACTGAAAAAGTGAACTCACGTTTCCCTCATTAGAAACAAAACCAAATTCTCACTCATGGATTTAGTACACATGGAACAGAACAAATTGCCTGGGTTTATTTTATGCTCAGTACTCAAGGAATTATGGCATGAAATTAGATTGGGCACAAGCCATATGCCTGGTGTGTGTCAGGTTACGCAATGCCCTGTGAGCTAGCCATGCGTTCATTACTACAGCAGAAAGGACAGCAGATGAATGGACTTCCAGAGAGATGGGTGAAGGAGCACAGTGGGAATGCTCCCCAGCAAAATTTCAGTTTAACTAGGAAAAATTATTTTAAAAAACAAAGTACAAATAATCATTTAAAGCAGTGGTCCCCCACCCTTTTAGCACCAGGGACTGGTTTCATGGAAGACAATTTTGCCATGGCTCAGGGTGGGGTAGGGGTGTTCGATTCTCATAAGGAACATGCAACCTGGAACCCTTGCACAGTTACAGCAGGGTTCACGCTCCACGAGAACCTAAGGCCGCTGCTGATTGACAGGAGGTGGAGCTCAGGTGGTGATGGGGAGCGGCTGTAAACACAGATGATGCTTCCCTCCCTTGCCCAGCTCACCTCCTTCCGTGTGTCCCTGTTCTAAATGGCCAGGGATCAATACCAGCTCCTGGGTGGCAGTTAGGAACCACAGATTTAAAGTCTTTAGAATTCTCCCAAGGAGAATTGGGATGCAGATGGAAAAGCATTCATTCAAGCAAATGTACTTAATATTGGTTAAGAATGGCTGGACTCTATGGCATTTGAGTCCAGACCTCCTTTCCCCTTTCCTTTATAGTTCCAGCAGCTCTGTTCTAGCCTTATACTCTAGGATGAGGTGGCCAAACAAGGGAGATTGTCTTTCCCCTCCATGCCCTGGCTGAGGCTACAGTTTGGGAAGGACAGGCTGCTGGCCCTTCTGAACCTCCCTCACTCCTTATGGCTTCCACTTAAAGAACTGAAGCTGGACAGCAGGCCAGATGCTGGATTGCCCCTGGCCAGCTGTTTCACAGGGTGGAGATTCCATGCCAGGAGCAGCAAGCCAAGAAGACAGCGGCTGCTATCTCATCCTCCCTCTCCCTCAGTACCTGCTTTAAGGCAAGCATGTCATTCCCAGAACAGAGTTCCTGCCCTCCATTCCAGTGCAGGGTTAGAGGGTCTCGTCCAGGGGAGGCATGCCATCAAGGCGAGGTGCTCACAGCCCTCCCTACAGCAGCTGACTTATTGGGAACACAGCCTGGAGAGCTGCATGCCTAAAGGGTTGCCGAAAGCAATGGAAGTCACGGTGGAGAGCAAAGGAGGTCAGAGGAGGTCGGTAGCTGCAAGACACAAGTGAAATGGCATAGCAGCCAGATGCTGAACAGAACCAGGACAGGAGCCAAGAAGAGCAAGTGACCTGCCAGTGCTTCACTGCACCCACTCAGGCCAGTGGGCACGAGCTAGGGGCAAACCTGACAGCTTCCCCAAGCCACACAAGGCGGAAAGCTCTGTGGTACACAGGGCTGAGTCACAACCTGTGAGCAGACAGCAACTGAAAAATAAGCTACTCCAATTCAGGGGAGCCCTAGGAAGCTGGGCTTAAAACTAAAATCATACTCATTCCCAGCAGTCTGGAAGACCATGTGCATTTTTGAGTCTGAGCTCCCTTGAGAGTGATCAGAGAGGGAATTCTAAGCTTCTAGTCCCTGGCTGAATGCAGAGCCCCCCAAAATGTAAATTCCTCAAGACGTGATAGCAACCTCCCAGCTACTCACACACCAACAGTACTGGGTAAAATGCGTCTAAGGGGCTTAAGCACAACCTTTGACTAATAAGTGACTTACATGGAACAGGGATAACCCCTAGCTAGCTCGGTCAAAAGTTAAGAACAAGGGGGAGAGGTCTGAGCGGGAGTATCAAAGACACCCAATAGTGGAAATTCCGTAGATAATGATAGAAACTGCGTAATTACACACATCTTCATTTTTATTCTCTCTACTAATTTGAAAAAAAAGCAGTTGCACAAAGTAATATGTATCTCACTGTATTATCAGTCTTATATAGAAATGTAGGGTAGTGCCTGTGGCTCAGAGGAGTAGGGTGCTGGCCCCATATACCGGAGGTGGTGGGTTCAAACCTGGCCCCAGCCCAAAACTACAAAAAAAAAAAAAAAAGAAATGTAATACATTTGAGGAAAGCCCAAAGGAGGTAGAACAAAACTGTATTGGAGTAAGGAAAAATGCAAGACAATAAAGATTAAACCACACACATCTCAGTAACTGAGTCACAGAAGAAATCACAAGGGAAATTAGGAAAGACTTTGAGATGAATACAAAGGGGACACAACATAACGAAACTTAGAGGGGGTAGCTACAGCAGTGCACAGAGGGAAATTGAAAGCTAATCATGGAAGGGATAGTTTTCAGAGCAGAGGCCTTCAGGAGGAAATTAGGTCACAAGGGTGGGGCCCTCATGAATGGGATTAGTGCCTCCCTCTGAAAGGGGCCTGCAGGAGTCCACTTGCCCCTTCTGCCACATAAGAATGCAGCAAGGAGGCTCCATCTGTGAAGCCCACAGTGGGCCCTCCTGTAGCCGCTGGCATCTGCTGCCCTTGATCTGAGACTTCTCAAGATCTAGAACTGTAAGAAAGAAATTTGTCATTTATACATTACCTAAAGTATTTTGTTAGGGCAAACTGGACAGACAAAGACAGGCACTCATTGTGTGTTGTTTGGGGCAATGGGGGATCAGCGCTAGATAAGAGCTCTGCACAGAGTGGATTTCCTTGTGGTCAGAGATTGTAATGTGTGATCCTGGCATTGACTCACCCTCCCCCATGCCTGGCCACATGCTTTTGACTCACACTGCTCAGGGCATTTGCTCTTTATAAAATTCCTTTCATCAGTTAAAACATCACTCATATCCAGGCCCAGCTCAAATGCTGCCTCCTCTTTGTAGGTTTCCAGAAACTCTCGTACAAAATTTATTCCCTTCTTTTCTTATTTATACCACTCACCTAGCACTCGGTGGCCATCACGATGCTATGCCCTCTGCCTTGGAGTTAAAGTTATTTGTATGCCCAGCTCCTTTTCAGGAATGTGAACTCCTCGAGAGCCAAAAATGGATCTGATTTCTCCTCTTCCTATCATGGAAGTTTCCACGTAGAATTCATTCAATGCTCATCAAGTTAAAATTAAATATAACCATGAGAAGCCGGGGAAGGAGAAAATGAGGAGGACATTGACCTTCGTGTCTTATTTCCAGCTTCCACATCCAAGAACATGGTCATTGGTCCTTCTTTATCACTCCCTCTGTCTCCTAAAGTAAAATAAAATAGTGATGCATAATTAAAGGCTTGAATATAGCTGCCGTCCTACAGATCCAAATCATCACTAGTGCACGGACAAGCTAGTTATTTTTGGCCTTGGCACGTGGTCAGGATTGCACAGCTACAATGAAAGCATAATAAAACACTCCCAAGTGCTTTGAACTAGCAAACTGTGTTTACACAATTGCACGGAAACCAGCTCATGGGATGGCATTGCTAACGTTTAATGATGTGGGGTCAGGAAATTAAGGTTCCCAGTCTTGGTCTCATTGCAGACTGGTTTGTGTCTCCTCAGAACAGAATCTTACTTTGAAGTTAGCCCCTGGTACGTGGGAGATTGCTGTACATAAGGCCGTAGGGAAGTGAATTCTTTTTTTGAGACAGAATTTTACTTTGTTGCCCTGGGTAGAGTGCTATGGCATCATAGCTCACAGCAACCTCAAACTCTTGCCACAGTTTCCTGAGTAGCTGAGACTACAGTGCCGGCCACAGTGCCTGGCTAGTTTTTCTATTTTTAGTAGTGACAGGGTCTTATTCTTGCTCAGGCTGGGCTTAAACTCCTGACCTCAAGCAGGATCCTTAAGTGAATTTTCTTTTCTCTTGAAAAACAAATATGAAGAAAAGTGAATTCAGCTTCTGAGATGCACCAGAAAATTCCACAACCTCTGTGCAGGTGGGACCAACACAAAGGATATAGGGCGTCTTCTTATGAGTCCAGGTTTCTTTTTCAACCAGTTCTACCATGCCCCGTGGATTCTGCCAACACCCCAAGGACATAGGCTAGAGATGTATCTAATGCACTGCGAGAAACTTGCAATCAGAAGACCTGGTTAAAGGCTCAGCTAGCCACTAAGGAGCCATGGGGTCTTGGACCTGTCCCTGGACTTCTGTAGGCCTTAGATTTCGGAAGATCCCTTCCACCGCATAGAACTGAATTATGCCAGTTCATTGGACTGTGTTCCCACAGGCTACAGAATTACTGGAGCTGCCCCATCCCCATTAGCATTGCTCTTCTTTTTTTTTTTGAGACAGAGCCTCAAGCTGTCCCCCTGGGTAGAGTCCTGTGGCATCACAGCTCACAGTAACCTCCAACTCTTGGGCTCAGGTGAGTCTCCTGCCTCTGCCTCCCAAGTAGCTGGGACTACAGGTGCCTGCCACAATGCTTGGCTATTTTTTTGGTTGCAGCCATCATTGTTGTTTGGCAGGACCGGGCTAGATTCGAACCCGCCACCTTAGGTGTATGTGGCTGGCGCCTTAGCCCCTTGAGCCACAGGCGCCGAGCCTAGCGTTGCTCTTCTAATTGCACGGATTCATACACATGTTCTGACCTGGTTCTCCTGTGACTAACCCTGCTCTCTCACAGTGTGCCGGGGCAATGTGATTTGCTGAGAATGTGACACTCTTTCCTCTTCCCCTTACCTGCTATGACGGGGATGGCCCAGCATTGCTGTCTCCCCAGCAGCACCCTCCGATAGGTAGTTAATAAGCTAATTCAAGCAACCACTGACCCTCAAGCGTTTTATCACAGTATTATTTTTAAACTCAAATGAAAAGAACCCAGTGTTTAAATGCATGAGCTGGGAGGTTGGATGAGCGACGCGTGGTCTGTGTGTGGGAGATGTCTTGTGACGAGGAGGAGGGCGTTTGACACAGCTGAAGGAAAGCGGTAAACCTGCCCTCACCAGTCCTGTTTACCCCCGGGGCATCTCTGTAAATGCAGCTCTTGGAACTCATGTTTCTGAAACACGGACTGACAAGACGGAAAGGTGAGGCATTTCTGAAGCCACATTCCCCAGAAAGAACTGAAAGCAGCATTGTTAGGATATGTGGCCCCCACCTGTAGTCCCCGCTGCTCAGGAGGCTGAGGCAGGAGGATCACTTGAGCCCAGGAGGTCGAGACCAACTTGGAAAACAAAGTGAGACCCCCATCTCCTAAAAAAAAGCCCAAAGGGATTATAAAATGAAGGTGCTTTGAGGTACCATTTCAGTAAATCTACCTGACATGTGACATCTTGTGCCATCTGGCACTATGGACATTTTCAAACACTGTCCCTTAAAAGCAATAGTTCTCAACCTGTGGGTCATGACCCCTTTGAAAATACATCCTGCATATCAGATATTTACATTACAATTCATAACAGTAGCAAAATGACAGTTATGAAATAGCAATGAAAATAATTTTGTGGTTGGGGGTCACCACAACATGAGGAACTGTATTAAAGGGTTGCGGCATTAGGAAGGTTGAGAACCACTGCTTAAAAGTTTGCCTCTCGCTGAAGTCCCCGAGGTGGACTTGGGCCACTCTCGAAAGCACTTAAGTGATTCTCTTGCCTCAGCCTCCCAAGTAGCTGGGACTACAGGCGCCCTCCACAACACTTGGCTTTTTTTTGGTTGCAGGCATCATTGTTGTTTGGCAGGCCCGGGCTGGATTCGAACCGACCAGCTCAGGTGTATGTGGCTGGCGCCTTAGCCATTTGAGCCACAGGTGCTCAAGAGTTGACTTTTGCAAAGGCATACTCATTCTCTAATTTTTACTTAAATCAACTTAATTACTTAAATGAACTTAAAATCACTTGAATTAATTTTTACATATTAAAAGTTAATAAGTTTTACATATTAAATGTTCAAGGTTATATTTGCAGTATTTAGCAAGTCTGTAAAGGCAAGAGTTAGTACATCACAATATCACAGTTTTTTCTTGAATAAATATGTGTGTGTGTAAGAAATAAACATGACAATCAAAATAGCTCTTAAAAAAATCTGAGATCAGATACATGCAGGTGCAGCGGATGATACATCTACAGAAAAAATTGCAATGAACACAAATGAAGAGATGGTGACCAGATTTTAACATTGGTAAAGCAGGACACATTGACTGGGGGCGGGGCCTGACAACAATGCAAACTTTGATAAGCAGTTCTCGATAATCACTTCTCAACAATTATTTGTTATTATTACAGTTTAACATTATAAAATTAACAAAAATAATATAAAACTCATATCCTGGTGAAATAGCCACATGGC